>JAEMWC010000554.1:135000-175000 GCA_016490735.1 Pachyseris speciosa | reverse complement strand
AATTCAACAGTACTAGTGTAAAGCCTAGACATCAGGGGTGCTTACCATTTGTCAGAAAAATCCGTAAATTTCGGTTTGAAGTCAAATGGTAAGGTTACTTTCCGGAAAATCTTTTCGGAAATTGTGGACAACCTCCAGAGGTAGTCCTCTTTTTCCGTTCGGAACGGAATTTTGGAAAATTACTTACCATTTGATCGAATCGTTCCGTTTCCAGGTCCTTTTGCCCCAGAACGAGTGAGTGCGCATGACGGAATGCCTTGAAGTAAATGGTAAGCACCAATCTCATCCGGTTGGCCGGTAAATTTGGAAAATCGCTTACCATTATTTAACGGTCATTCCCTCCGGATTTTTCTGACAAATGGTAAGCACCCCAGATGATTTAGAAATTTTGCGATGACACACACATGATACATCAGCCAATCAGAAACTTCTGTTATCACGCTCAGTAAGGATAAGTCCACGTGCCTTCCCATGACAACGGTGTTTCATTCTTGACAACATCATTAGTTATTCAAACACGATTCTCGTTGCGAGCGACACACAGTTTTTGCTTTAAAATGTTTTAGAAGACATATGTTGCTCGAAATTTGCTCGAAATGTGAAATATTACTCAAATGTTGCCCAAAGTGCGAAAAAGTGCTTAAGAGTGCTCAAAATGCAAAATAGTGCTCCAAACTCAAAAAGGTGCTCAAAAAGTGCTCAGCGCAATTGGGAAAAGCCTAATGACCATGCGGACTGAGTCAAGGAGAGCGGCAAAAAATTTGGCTACAGGCCCGTTTGTCCTAAAAGAGATCGAAGATACTCCTGTTCGGCCCAACCTTAATATTATTAAATATTTAAATATAAAATGATACCAGCTTTGCTGAACATGATTCTGGTTAAAAGTTGTTGCGAACTGCGCACGCTAAATGTGGGCGGGACCCAAGGGGAGACGTTTTACTAGCGGAGAGGCTCTACTCGGAACTCCAAGCCCTTTTAGACGCCATTTTGATACAAAAGGTAATCCTTTCATATACCTTCCGAAGAAAATACTACCCCTTTCACATACCCACAGTAGCAAATATCCCTTTTCTATAAGTTTGAATTGAGTATTTGTATTTTTGTATTTATTTATTTCTACTCTTGACGACATGAATACAATATTGTTAACCAACAAGTGCAGTGAAAAAAAATTGTAAAGGGCAAAATATATTCAACTAGTTATATGCCCTTTAATTAAATTTTTTTTTCTGGATAAAAAAGGATTGAGTAACCCTTGAAGTCCCACTTAAGACTCTTAGATCACTCGACCATTCGGTGCAATTTTTCGTTGCATTTTGAAATAGCCTTTACAAATTCAAATGGCGGTTTCTCCTGCCCTTTCCTTTCACTCTATTCGTGAAATTCCTACCCTTTTATAAACCTTGAAAAAGGACCCCTTTGGAGAAGAGCCTCCCCTTATGGTCCATTGTAGGGAGTAGTCCCCTGGATAGATTTTGAACCGTTGCCGTCGTCCTTGCTTAAGCTGTCTATTGGCGTGCGCGCACGAGCCTGTGCTCACACAGGATTCTCACGCTCGAACATCCATATGCTACATCTTGGGTTACGCAATAGTCGAAATATAAGGATTTGTATGGGAAAATGATTTTATTCCTAAGCCTAAAATATACCAAGAAGCAAGTATGAATAAAAATAAACCTAATTCGCTTCATGTGTTTGTTTCCCTGTTTCGCGTGAGGTTTTCTAGGCCGATTCATGGCAATTTGGGGCCTATAAACCTCATCAGAAACAAGGGAACACACGCGTGAAGTTAGGTAGGTTTATGTTTACTCATACTCCTTCGTTTATTTTAGGCTTGAGAATATAACCGTTTCCCCATACATTGTTGGAAATCCTTATTTTCCGACTGCTGCGTAACCTGAGCACTACTGTGTGAATACGGACTCTCATTTTTGCGGTTGGGTCACCTGTGGTGTAAATATATAACGTTAAGGGCCCATTGAAGTATCTCGTTGCTAAGGTACACGGTTGCTAACCAAGTGCAATTCATTTCCGGTCAGCCCAAATTTTTTCGCGCGCTTTCTTCGGCGTCGGCCGGTCGCTGGCTCGTTCAAGTCGCCGGTAACCTTTTTTTGCGTCGTTGCAACAAATACAAGATCGAAAACCTTTGTTTACATTTTATTAATTGATTTTCGGGGGCATACAACGAGCCAAATCAACCAAAAGCTGTGGAAAGGCATTTTTAAGTACCTTACGGTGTTTGAAGTCTGTTTTAAGTGATGTTTTTGTTAGCTAGAAAAATTTCATCTGTTCGGACTCCCTAGCTGAAGTTTTAATTGCCCGAAAATGCTAGGGAACAAAATCTTCCTTTGAGAAAATTCAAGCTGAAATGAACTTTCCACGAACTTTCTAGGGAATAATTTTCTCTCCGAAAATGTTAGCTGACGTTTTTAACTGCTAAAAACAGCAGTTATGACCTTTCCGAAAACCTCAGGGGCCATTAATTCCCCATTGCGAATCTTTTAGGCCGAGTGCGCTCTTTAATCGACACCGAAAGCCCAAGGCGAACTACCCTCCACCGAACAGATATCTACCGATAGTTGTCGTTGGGTGCCCCTGAATTTTCTGCTTTACGTTTACAACATGTGAGTCGTACCTTTATTTATGAAACTTGAGTGTTCTGCTTGAAAATGTTTTCCACGTACGGACGTAAACAGAAAGCCGCAGCGATGGTTGCATGTCGATGGGGAAATCTCGAAAAGGTGACAGTAAACGATTTCCAGTGTCAGGTTGGAAATCGAAATCTCAAAGATGCGGAGACACAAACTGAAATTAGTACTGCGCTATCATCACCTGCAAACTTCAAAAGAAACTCTGTGTCCGCGGCCTTTTTGACCGCTCCGATCTTGCGATAAAACTGTGCGATCCTGTGAACCTGTGTCCGTGAACTGTCCTTCCGAACCTGAGAAACTCCATTGTTTAAATATAACACAAATGAACGAAGCTCTCCCAAGACAGCATGGAGCAAAAGACGGTGAGCATCCTTGAAAGCAGTTCTAGATCACAAGAATTTCATTCTTACATCAAAAATTAATGCTAACCACTTTAACCACTCGACAGAAAGCCTGACTGATAATGGTGAGCTCGAAACTTGTGATGGACAGCTTCTCCTTACAACATCAGCCTCGCTTGAGAACCTAGTTAACAGTAATTTAACTAATCTACAACACCGTGACTGTGAAAAAGAAACTGAATTCGAATTTTGTTCAATAAAACAAAACACAGATGTGACTGGCCACAATGCTTAGGCACCAGGCCGCTGAAAATTCGCTCGCCACTTCCGGTGCCGCGAAAAAATTGACTTTTCTCCCCGAGAGATAAATGTAGTTGCTGGATTTTAAAACAATTCGAAAGAACATCATATTTTCTTGGAATTCAAGCATGGGTTTTGCGACAAAATGAAAAACAAAAAAATTATGCTCAAAAGAGTGGTCAAAGAAGCACATTTTCCATTCTCATTTTTTTTATTTTTTATCATAAGCCAAAACGCATGCTTAAATTTCTTCAAAACGGCTTTTGTATTGTTACTGTACAGAAAATGAGGGTAAAAGGTTTAAGCCATTCAGTTAAAATGCATTTTTCTGTTTCTGGTCACGTGACATTGGGCGTGGTCCGATGACGTCATGTACTGGACCATATTTGCCCCCTATGGGTATTGTCCAAATTTGGTCCAATTGAAGCATACATGTGCAGAGTTATAGCAAATTGATTTTTCCCTAGCAACGGCATCAAAAGATACTTTAATGGGCCCTTAAGAGATTTCCTTCAAGCTAAGATCGACAGCGAAATAAATGCTCGTTTTAATTGCACAATTTTGGTAAATACTGATTATCCTCTTTATGTTGAAATTTTGACCAAAATATGGCTAAAAATGTGCGCAAATTGTTACTCGAGGATTGGCATCATGACCTTAAAAACAACCACACTAGGAACGTTTTGAGTTGATGTTGTTTAAAATTGTGTTTTTTCCTGATAAATTATGTATTGCATTGTTCCATGTGCTCGAGACTTTGCTTCCAGCTACTGCAAAATGTAACGTGACCCGATAAGATAACGTACGTGATAAGAACCATCATATCGCTTTTTTTTATTGTATTTTGCGAAGCAGTGCTTGGTAGGGAACATTATAAATGTTTTCAAAAAAAAAATCGTTCGAAAACGTTACTTCTGAGGAATCACCTTACGAGACTGCAAAAATATTCTGATGTTTTTTTAGCAAAATGGGCCGGTGGCGCTGGACCGCGGGATTAGCTATTAGATCGACCACTGTAATGTTTACTTGTCTACCAATGGAGTATGATCTGCAAATTTCATAGTGCCTCTTAATTTATCAAACAACCAAAGTAGGAAAGATGTATTTTCTTAATAAACGTGCCCCAGTATGATTGAAACGCAAACGCAATTACGCATTACCCTTTTTTTTTCCTCGTCGTTTCGTCCGTCACTTGCCCCGTACTCCTCTCGGCCAGAGGAAGAAACAATGACAAGTAAATAAATAAACTATTTTCTCTCCGGTGACAGGACTTGGAACGCGCGACCCTCAGTTCTCTTCGCCCATAGTCTGCACCTTATCCGATTGCGCCACTTGCTCATCAGTTACCTTCGCTAGGGAATTTTGTAATAATTAAGGTGAGTGGTCACCAAAGTCACGAATCGTTAAAGCCTTTGCAAAAGAAATGTTTAGCCGGAATTGAATTACTTCAATATACATTTCATAGCAAGGGAATTTAATTCAGAGCGTTTCTTTTGATCGGTTTTCAGCAACATATTGAAAAGGTTTGACTGAATCGCAAGAAAAATTAAGTTATAGCTTGATAAACCAAACCGCACAAAACACGCAAAGAATATTAAAGATCTTCAAAAATAATTTAACGCCGAATACATTCTTCAGGTGTAACAATTCGTTACGAATTAGCTAACTTTTATACTTTCATACGTAGCTAAACCGCAAACAGTTTATTAAATATTCAAAACAAGTTATTTTTGGACGGGTTAAAATTAGCGTAACCTCAAACATCTCATTAAATTTTTCAGTGAAATTTGTTGGGTGCATAAAAATTTGTATCTCGCTTTATACTTATCGCTTTACAATAATTTTTATATCTCTGTGCTATTCGAATTCCGAAACCATTTTTGCGTTGACCGTAAAATAAAACTGCCATTTCTCTACGAGTGAGTAGCAATTTTAGCATACGACCACGGCTTTAAATGCGTTTCCGGTAAACAGGTTGGTATACAACTTTACCCGAACTTGAAAAGTATCGTACTCACATTGTATTTTCTTGTTAAGGATTAACTTTTACACCACAAGAGAGAGCAAACTATTGTGTATTTCAAGATTGAACTGTTCGTTATTGTTAAGAAAAAGAAGGGGCCATAGAATACGAAGCGATGTTTCGTGTTAGTTCACGGTCGACTAATTCACGCAAATTGAAAGGCTCTTGCACAAAAATATTTATTTAGGGGTCAGAGTAAGAAATCGCGAAAGCCTTTCTAAAAGAAATGTTTATTCAGAATTGAATTCCTCCGACGTACCTCTTATAGGAAACGAATTTATTAGAGCGTTTCTTGACCCGGTTTTTGATGCTAAACAAGTATTGACCGAGTGGTGGACTAAGTACTAGTGATGGTGCAATACCGGAAGTCAAACAAACAACGCGTGGCGTTGTTTGAACGTAGCTTTTCTTTTCACTGATGGATATATCGGTTATCTTCGAGAAACTGGTCAACGGATCTAAGACGCCGGTTTATACCAAATTCTTCGCTTTCTTTCAAATTGTTAAATCGAAGTGCCAGTGTTTTGTCAAGCTTAATCGGAAGTTGGCGTTGGTATTTCGAGTAGTGAATATCCATAGAATCGGTTCATCATTTTTCCGTGTTAAATTGCAAAACCAGCTTACAATTTAAGCGATGACAAAAGGAAAAAGAAAATCAAGTGAAAAGGAAGGGGCGACCTGCACCATTTGCAACACCTCACAAGATTGGTTCAAAACAACAATAAACAAAGAATTAAAACAATGGAACCTAGCCATAAAACAATAGAGGTGCAACTGATAAAGATCCAGTGAAATTAGAGGTTTCAAAGAGGTGCAGGCCTACCGGGGAAAAGGAATAGACAAAAAAAAACAGATCAAAGAAAAAAACTGAATAACGTGGGGATTTGAACCACGGGCTGCACTGCTACAGTACGAAGAGAACGCACTAAACCACTAAGCTAGTAAACATTCCGTACATAGCACATCGAAATTTAAATGTCTTAATCATTCGGAGTCACGAATCGTCTGTCATGCAAACTTCAACAAACATTGAATTACGATCGACTGGAACTATATCCTATGTATTGATCTGGCTCGGATGGTCAAAAAGGCCGCTTACAAATTCTTTGAGAATTTCTTGTTTCTCGGCTAAATCAATTCAAGAAATTCCGGGTTTTCTAGCTGAGTTTGAACATATTGTGTAGGTACAAATTTTCTACACAGAGCTGAGGCGTCACGCAGTTAGTAGTTTATAGAATTTATGGTATTTTCACTTGACTTTATTTGTCAATGATTCAATTGCCATAAGGCATACAGGATTTGTTATAAGTGTATCTCTAAAACGGCCACTGGATTATTAGTTATCAGTAATATAACTGAGCCATCTTGTGGAAATAGACAAGTGTTAAAATCATTTCCCGGGGTACGTACTGCAGTCACGTTCTTTATCAGGGATGTCGTGGGTAAAAAAAGATATATATATATTTATACTAACTTTAACAAAACAAAACAAAAACAAAAAAAAACATTTTCCTTCATTTTATCTACACAACGTTTCAAAAATTGAATTGATCGGATTGTTGGAAACGAATATTTATTCGAGAGTGGCTATCCGCGTCACGCAAAGGCGGGTTTTGGTCAAAATCTATGGGAAACACAGGCCAAGGCGGGCGAGTTAAAACCATTTGCCCAGAGATATTTTATGTCAGTATAAATCTATTAGCGTTCTATCACGAATGCCGTTCTCTGATTGGCTACGCTACTCGCTATCTATTTAACAATTAGATTATGAGCTCGAGATTTCTATCGCGTGTTAGTATAAATCTACTAGCGTTCTATCGCGAATGCCGTTCTCTGATTGGCTACGCTGCTCGCTATCTACTCAGTGATAGACAGTGAGTAGCGGTTGTCAACAAAATGGCAGCTGCTTCCTCGCGTTTTCGGAGCCGTTTAGAAGGAGAATTTAGATAACTTAATTGTTTAGTTTTGAACGACTAGTAGATTTATACTAAAACAATTAGATTATTCGCTCTCGATTTCTATGCGTGATAGCTCTCATCAGCTATCACGCGATAGAAATCTCGAGCTCATAATCTAACTGTTAAATAGCTGATGAGGGCGTAGCCCGAATCAGCTATCACGGATAGAATTCGAGAGCGAATATTCTAATTGTTTTGGTATAAATCTACCAGTCGTTCAAAACTAAACAAGTAAATTATCATAATCCTCCTCGCAGACACTTCGAAAACGTGAAGAAGCGGCCGCCATTTTGTTGAGAACCGCTACTCACTATCTATCAGAGAATAGATAGCGAGTAGCGAAGCAAATCAGAGAACAGCATCCGTGATAGAACGCTAGTAGATATATACTAATCTGTGATAGATAGTGAGTAGCGGTTGTCAACATAATGGCGCGCGTTTCTTCGCGTTTTCGAAGTGTCTGTGAGGAGAATTTGGATAATTTACTTGTTTCGTTTTGAACGACTAGTAGATTTATACTAAAACATTAGATCATTCGCTCTCGATTTCTATGCGTGATAGCTGATTCGGGCTGGGCCCTCATCAGCTATCACGCGATAGAAATCTCGAGCTCATAATCTAATTGTTAAATATCCTAACAGGTGGGTGTATGTTTCACCCGTAGAACGTGTTTTTATGGTATTTAAAGTTATAGCCCATAGAAAAATATGGCGATGTTTTCATGCAATAATATTAATTCGCTTGCAACACATTGTAAAATTTTACGTGATCTCGTTTCGGGATCAAAACTAACTTCGATTTATTTTATTTTTCGCTCAGTCGTACCTCGAAGATCTGAACTTAATATAAAATCCATTGATAGATTCTCAAGTAGCTGTTTTGCGGAGCGCGAAGCAATCAAATCAATCAAAATTCAGCAAAATCGGAAGTAGGTTTTTGAGCCCAATCGGGGCGAAATGTACGGGTCCGCAAATGATCCCAGGACCGCAAACGATCCCGGACCGCAAATGATCCCCAAATTGGACCGCAAATGATCCCGGACCGCAAATGATCCCCGTATTGCACCATGTTGGACCGCAAATGATCCCGAACAAAAAATAAGGAAAGGCATGGATGGTGAAATGGTATGGATAGCGAAATGGCATGAATTGCGATTATTTTAATCAAAGCCTTAAATCATGGCTCACAACTATCATCATCTGATTAATTTTAAAAAGGTATACGTGGTCACACAATTTGTGCAACTGATGTGAAGCAGTCAATCAGTGTTATAACACCAGGATCCAAACCTATGTCGTTTTTCCTTCCGTCTTTAGAGATCTTTGTGTTTGTTCTTATCTTTAGTAACTCCAAGAACATTCACAAATGATACCAATGAAATAAGAACAAGAAAGTTTAGCCATATTTTCCGAACGCGTGGGAGTCACAGCTCACACGACGGTGAAAAGTTTCGGATGATCTTTGACCCCTGCTCCGATTTCAACCACATCACCGCGTTTCTCGCCTGCCACAGGCCAGTCGGCTGATCCCATGAATGTGAGAAAGAAACACTTGTAGTATTCTAGGTACAATTTTAAATGAGAGTGCTCAGTGAACAAAAGACTTTTATTTCAAAAGATAACGAAATTAACTGCGGATTTTTCAGTTATTCCTTTACGGGTATGTGTGTATTTTAATGCTCCGTTGTATTTGTGATTATACAATTGAATTATACTAGCCTGGGACCAGGCTCCACAGAGGGGTAAGGAGCGAAAAGAAGGAACGTGGCCAAAAAAAAAAAAATTGGGCGAGCAAAACGAACCGAGCGGGAACTGACGGCTCGCTTCGCTCGCCGATTTTTTCGCCACGATCCTTCTTTTCGCTCCTTTAAAATCCCACTGCGGAGCCTGTTTCCAGGCTAATTTATACATGCTGGATTTTCAATGAAATTGGGCACGTGCACCGAAGCGTTGATCATATACGCGACAGAAATTAAATCTGATTAAGTATGTTCTTGAATGTCCTGGGATGTACAACACAATAAACAGAAGACATGAAGCGAAACTCGCAGTCTACGATCGCAACAAGTGTCTTTTACAAAATCAATTACTGTACTATGCAGCTGGCGTCCAGAAATCAACAAACAGACCGAACGTCACGCAAGATCACAAATTTTCCACTAAAAACGAAAAAAAAAACTATAGAATAATTCTCATAAAATGAAAAACGTGTTTTTTGTGTGTCATTTTTATATCAATCTATGCCATTCGTTATTTTTTGCTCGGGATCATTTGCGGTCCAATATGGGGATCATTTGCGGTCCGGGATCATTTGCGGTCCATTTTGGGGATCATTTGCGGTCCGGGATCATTTGCGGTCCTGGGATCATTTGCGGACCCGTACAGAAATCGTTTTTGGCATATTTCTACCAAAGAAAGCTGTGAAAACGTAAAGCACGTAAAGCACGTAAATTCAATTCATATATCATTCACAAAGAAAGCTGTATTAGCAGGAACTAACTATGGTCCGTTTCTGTTCTTACTAGGACCTACCTATGGGCAAAATACAAGCGAAATCGATTTTTCGACTTGTGCCATTGATAACGTAAAGCTTGTGGGATGTGGCTGGAGTGACAAGGATATACCTCGCAAATTAATGTGATTTGGTAAGCTGAAGCCACTCTAAAGGCACTAAGGCCACATGGTAGCGGGCATTACCCCTTAAATCTACCAAAGCAAAGATTGAGCCCAAGCATTAGCAGCCATGGACAGCTGTTTCGGCCTTGTTAGGCCTCATCAGCATGGCATAGCTAATGCTCAGGCTCAAGTACCCAGCTGTTTCGGCCTAACAAGGCCGAAACAGCTGTCCATGGCTGCTAATGCTTGGGCTCAATCTTTGCTTTGGTAGATTTAAGGGGTAATGCCCGCTACCATGTGGCCTTAGTGCCTTTAGAGTGGCTTCAGCTTACCAAATCACATTAATTTGTGAGGTATATCCTTGTCACTCCAGCCACATCCCACAAGCTTTACGTTTTCACTGCTTGTTTTATGGATATGTGGGTACTTGAGCCTGAGCATTAGCTATGCCATGCTGATGAGGCCTAACAAGGCCGAAACAGCTGTCCATGGCTGCTAATGCTTGGGCTCAATCTTTGCTTTGGTAGATTTAAGGGGTAATGCCCGCTACCATGTGGCCTTAGTGCCTTTAGAGTGGCTTCAGCTTACCAAATCACATTAATTTGTGAGGTATATCCCTGTGCCATTGATAGGCGATTTAGGTCGATTTTTATAGGCATTCACTCTTAATATTGTTTTTAACTTTAGTTTTGTTGATGACACCCACCCTGACGGGGAAATAGATCTAGAATTATCATATGCTGAACTCGTGTCTTATGCAGAAGGCCCCGAAAATGAAGCAACTGAAAGAAAAACAACCGTGTTTTCGAATTAAGCGGAGTTGACTTTCAAGAAATTGTTTGAAACGCAAAGTCCAAAGGCTCTAATTGAAACATAAGTTAAAGTGGTTTGTGAAGATTTTTCCAGGTTAAAACAAACGATAACAATTCTAACAGTCCAGTTTCTACCGAAAAAAAATTTACTAGACTTCTTGTTTAAACAAAAGTTTCGCCAGAAACAAAAAACTCCTCGTAAACTGTTCGCATCAAGAAAAGCGGATCAAGTTTGATAACAACAGGCTTTGTTCTAAGACCAAAAAATGACCTAATATGGTCATTTTTGAACAATAGCAGCAACAGGTTCAAAATACACGCGGGACTTCTGAAATTTCGGATTAGCATACGAGCAGCAAGTTTAAATGATCGGAAAGACCGAAGAAAATACAAATTCTCCCTGGGGGAGGGTATGCTGGTAGAGTTCTTTCGGTGGAAAAAGTTACGCTGGGGTGGCTGGTGGGGACGTACCTTCTGTTAAGTTTCCCGCCTGGTGCTCTGAACATGAACTAAACAAAAAACGTGCTCGGAATGACTGCGGGACAGTCAGATGAAAGTCTTTGACGCTTTTAGGCCAAGGCACGGACTTAAACATAAACGTTTTACATCTCCACAAGGCTTTTCAAATCGTATTTTGAATTTGATTCAACTTTCTGCAGCAAGTGAAGATTTTTAATTTATGCGAGACATAGCCCTCACGTCAAATAGCCAATCGAAAAGCGAGGAAAGCTATTGACAATAGGGCCGTTTATACGAGAGAAAATAAGTCAAGGCTTACTCTGGCCACGGCTTACATTAGACGCGAACACCCCGTATAAATGGTACAAAATCTACGTTCACGGCTTTCTCAAGCTGCGGCTTATCCTGGCCTAGGAGTTTTTATTCGTATAAATAGCTCCTTTCGCGTCTTATGGAAGCCGCGGCCAGAGTAAGCCGCGGAATATTTCCTCCCGTATAAACGGTCCTAATGTTCGCGTAAGTTTGAATAAAATTCATTTACTTCGTATGTTTGCGGTTGTTTACAGTGCCTTTTCTCGTCATTTACACCCGGCATTTGACCATTTTGGAGTTTGTTATTGTAAAAAACAAATTGACTTTTGTTTTTTATGTGTCTGTCCTCTTATTGAAAAAACTAACGTCAATTTGTTAATTTTCATAGAATTCTCCATTTAACAAATGGTAAACGGATCGGCGTGCACTATGGATGCACGCGGGGCGTTGCTAAGCACGAGAGAGGCGTAAGAGTCGTCCGAGGCGTAGCCGCGAGCGACTCTAGCTTCTTGAGGGCTTAGCATACCTCCCAAGTGCATCCATAACTCAATAGTGCACGCCGATCCGTTTACCATTTGTTTTATAACATAACATAAACAGCGTAGAGAAAGCAAAGTCCAATTTTATTGCACTAACTTGCATGACCAAGAAAAACAAGCACGCGAAACTTCATTCACAGAAATTGACCGGCTTAATACTTCGGTAGACACTATGACGATTGAAGCGATACAAATTTTGTTAAATCTCGCCCAAAAAAGCGACATTTTAGTTTATAAACGGCGCACACGTCAGCTATCATCATCAGCGTTCACCCATGGGCAAATAGTAAATGGTTAATTGACCAATCAGAGCGCGCGCTTTTCTTTAGTTATGCTATAACATCAATTGACGGGTCACCGAATTCGTTTCGGAGATACATTGTGAACTTGAACACCCTAGAATTGAGAAGCGTATGAAACTAATTAATACTTCTACCAATAACATCATTCTTAAAAAACTAAATCCTTAAGATGGACATTTAGAAACCCTGCACAGCTACAGTATAAGCGCAATTCCACAAACCATGAATCGGTATCTACTTGTAAGAAGGTTAAATATTTTTAACTTTAACATAACCCTTCTCTTACTGTTTCCCAATTTTTCTTCCCCAGTGCTCTCAATGTATGACAGGGCTTGATATTGCAACATGAATTGTGGGATGAAAAATGAACTTTGGAATCAACACACTAGCACAGCAATTTACTTCAATATTTTCACTGTACTGCATGACTAAACACTTTGCAGCTGTAATTTTTGTATAGGATCTGCCATTCAATGAAATTAATTGTACAAGAATGAAGTAACAAGAATGAAGATTCCTAAACTGGAGCATTTTACACAGTTCCAATTTTGACTGTACACTGTAGCTTGGGGTGCGTGCAGCTAACCTTTGTTTTCCACAGTCATCTTAAAGGCTTCTGAAGCTGTTCTTTCAGAGAGGCCTCGCTCTTCCTGTATGTCTATAGGTTTGTCACCAAATGAACTGGAATTGGTATGTCCACTACTACCAACACCTGCCAACAGCCACCATATGTCAAAAAAGATAATTGTTAGACAAAATAATTTATATTTTGGGATCAATAAACAGAGCTTCAACTGTAATTCACATAGACTTTTTTCATAATGGTGGACGATTTTAATTATTCTTTTGTATATGTGTTAATTAGCCCTACTAACCTCACTTTAATGAAAAAATTCTATTGAATTTTGCACATGCTGACGAGGCTAGTAGGGCTCATTATCATAAGAATAAAAGAATAATTTGTCGGGCGCCATTATGAAAAGGGTCTATAGACAAGGATTGATGCTTCGTCAACATTTTAAAGAACAATAATGTTCAAATTATACTGCCTTTTTTTGAAAAAGTATTCTGGTCAAAAACCAAATGGGGACCTGTTTCTTCAATGAAACAGGTCATACACTTTGAACTTTGTAACTTTGATCATACACTGGTGTACTATTTTCAGAAGAGCTATCACAAAAAGTATTCATTTAAATAACGTGTCTTTGCATGCACTACCTTCTCCAACAACAATACTTTATAACAACAACAATACTTTATTTCACCCCATCATTATTACAACAGAAAATATAAACATATACATAGAATAGATGATAGGGGTGCAGGCTGCCCGAAATAACCTAAGAGTTAAAAATGCCAGGCAGCCAGCTGTAAGAAAAGATATTTAAATGTTAAGGTCAGGGACACAAGAACAAACACACATAAATACACAAAAACAAAGTTAAACAGAGTTAAGTAAAGTACCAGTATTTTAAAATGACCATAATTCTTACGTTGCAAAACAGTATTATTTCTTATCTTAGAATTACAAAATCGAAATCGAAGTACAGATGTCTAGTAATCTTTGATTAAGTGCTGTTTCATTTTCTTTTTAAATAAAGACAAAGAAGACGATTTAATATCTTCATCAATGGAATTCCACACTGATGGACCTTGAAATCTAATATTGAATATTCCATAATTAGTTCTTGCTTAAAGAAAATTCAGGGCCAACCAACATTTTGGTCAGGAGCAAAGAAAGCAAGACTGAGGATGGAAATCATTGCAAAACTAAGTTTTAGTTCATGCAAGATTTTATGTGAAAATACAATATTTCAACTCTATTCTGGAGCCATAATAATAACTATTTGATTATGACTCTGATTTAAATTCATAAGCTGCATTTTAACAAGGTATCACCATGCATGCGATATATTCTTGACACTAAAACTGCATGCAGTTATTTTGAAAAGAAAACTTCATTTCTCAAAATGACGAGTCCATTGCAACACATATCGACAATAGCTTATGTACCTAGAAGCTTGAATTATATATTTCAGCGGTTACCAGTCACACGTGCCCTCCAACGATTTTTCCCTTTTACGAAAACTAAGTTTTGGTGGACATCAATCAAATGTATCCATGACAATAACGCAGAGCGAGCGGAGTTTCCCGAATCACTGTTCCAATGTCTATTCGTAGAGTATCTGAGTTGCTCTTTCAACTTTGCTTGACTCGTCGACGCGTTTTACTGTATTTTAATTGCGTCCTTTGAGTCATATAATAAATCCTTTGTTGACCAAGTTTGTTCGGTGAAAATGACGGGATATTGGCCTCGTCCTTTTTTTTTTTGCGTATTTTAAAATACGCATGAAAAACACGCAAAAAAAAAAACTTGGCCAATATCCCGCCATCTTGACCTCACGCTTGGCCCATAACCCATATTTACAGCTGAATGAACTACAAAAATGTGACTGCTAATGAGGCCTTCCAAGAGGTTGTCTGGTGCCGCTGCTCGTTTATGACTCTGTCTGTCGCTTGTTTCGTTAGGGACAAATGTCGCTGTCGCAACGAAAACAAAGAGGAATGGAAAGTGAATTGTCGCTGTCGCAAACTGTCGCGCGTTTTCTGCCAATTTCTGTCGGTTGTCGACGTTTTTGGAAGAAGATTGTCACCTGTCTTCGGAGCCATGTCGCTTGTCGCTTCTACCCCTTCGAAGGCCTCGCTAATCTCTTGCTGTTTTCAGTACCTTTTTACTGTCAATCCAATTAACGCGTTGTTCTGCTGAGGGTTTACATTGCATACACTTCGCCTGTCTGGTATTTCAACCACGCTTGCAACTCGTCAAGATAGAGCTCTGGATTATCTTATTGCAAGGTAGCCTGCGAGCAAGCTCTCTCGGGGGTGGGGGTATAGAAGGAGGTAACTGATGGAGAGAGAGCTTGCAACGATCTCTCTGCGATTTGAATTCCGCCCCTAATGCTTCCTGTGGCTCCCGTCTGCCTGAGCTGTCAAAATTTGGCCAATCAGCGCAAACCGGAAATTTGTTTCTTCCGTCGAACAAGGAAGGACACGAAGGAACAACTTATGCACACGCAATGCAAAAAACGGGAATTGTCACTGTAAAAAAAAAAACTCCTCAGTTTCTGAGAGAGTCTGCCTACCGTGAGCTACAAAAATACGAAAAACCAGCAAAGGTTTCAGCTTTATTGCGGCCACATTGAACGTGGTAAACCCAAAGTTTGCTCAGCAGGAGAATGAAGTTGAAGTCCGCGGCTGGGATGTCGGACCAAGGATGAAGCGAACTTTGCCAACCTCGGTAACCACGCCAGATAGAAGCCCCGATCAAAGAAAGATCGCAACAGACATCCCCATACTTTAGGCTTCGGCGACCTGGTCGTCGATAATGCTTTGAAGTGGGAAAACAACCAATACTGTCTGCGACCAATTATTTTAGATTGCAGCGGCGCGCACTGGTACTTTTGCCAAATCATGTAGGCAAAACAGCGAGAACATCTTTGCTTTGAAGTAAGTTATCGACTGCTAGACGCTGTTCTGGTTTCAAATCTAACGGACAGTTCAGATGTTTGGAGAAATTTTTCGCAAGCTTCGCAAATACAAATGTCTCGCCCTTTCCGGACAAAAACCAAACAAACTCAAACCACGCTCGATGATAGATCACGTCATCACCCGGTCAAATCAGCCAATCAGCATTTTGCGTCCACTTTTTGGACGCAGAAATTCAAATTTATGAGACACGAGTGCAAGCTCTCCTTCTCTCCTTTCCTCCTCCACCCCCTCCCCCGGGAGAGCTTGCTCGCAGGCTAATTGCCAGGCAAATGACAAGAATCTCTGCGGCTAAAAATTCTACATCCATAAAAAGCTGATAAAAAGTCAATCTCCACACAACGCGACTCAACGCCGCCTTCGTCACATCGGTTTGCTCACAAAAAGTGTTTCTCCAATGAGATGAAGACAGACCTAACCTGCGTGCAGACGTCTCCTACTTCCTTTGTTGCACGCTGAAAAGGGACGTCTGTGAAACAGCGTCGTAATCGTGTTGCAGGGCGTTTTCCATTTACCAAGGGATTCCGGAAATTCCGGTTGGGATGTAAATGGAACACATGTTTTTGGTTCGTTCAACTGGAAATGTAGGTTATGTCTATACTATGCCGGATAGCATTTTATGCCGTTGTGAAAAATACTACGGCCTGGTGTGAACGGCAGTGGCCCAAAACCGCCTGGCACACCCAGGGAATTTGACTTGATATCCTCTCCCGTGGGTGGTGAACAGTAAGAAATTTGACATAACACGAGATCCCAAGGGTGGAGATGTTTGGCAAGGTCGTCGAAGAGCCTCTAAGTCCACCACCATTGCCCGCCATTTTGCAAATTTAGTAGTTGTTGAACCGGAATGTAATACAGCTTGAAAAAAATCGTGGATGTTGGGACGTCAAGAGACATAAAAGAAAGGGCGTGGTAGCGAATGGGTTCGAAGAATTTCCAAAAGTAGGTGAGTTGTTTTTTGCTTGTTTACCCCAATGGAAGGGGTATTTGGCACCCGCACTCGTCCCCTGAGCAGAGTATTTGACATTAAAATAAGGTAAAATGTCAAATCCCCCCGGGTATGCTCGGGCCCCCTCCGCTGGGGCTAAACATTGACTGGTGCATTACGGCCATATCTTTGGTAAGATGGCGCGGGTTCTTCGGTCACCTCGAGTAGTTTATACGAATGCCCCGTGTGCCATGGACTAGCACCCGATCTTCAAACGTTAATGAATCACAGTTGTGTGATGTATGCCAATGGTAAGCAGAATGTATTGAAGAAAACATTAAATTTTGCCCGAGGGTTCTTTGAGTAAGCTTATTCCGATTGTTTCCCGCATAAAACTTTACATCTGAAATTAAACAAGGTCTTTCGTTATTCTCCTTTCACAGTAGGCGTTTTAAGTGCGGCCTTGCCATACAACCGATAAGAGTTTCCCTGAGGAATCTTCCAGTGGCTTCATTTCCCTGCACTGAGCTACAAGGGTCCCTCGAGTCGCCCTGAAGTGGCTTGTAAATATTCTTCGATGAAACATCGTGTCAATATATTTTTGAAAAACCCTTCGCTTCGGCGATGATCGCGCCTCATATAAGTTGCAACCACTGCAAGGATAGAAGTGTCATTATCGTCTTCTGAATTTAAAAGACCTTCTTCTCATATAGCCAACTCTACACAACGAGTTTCATTTAAAACATCTTTGTTGATACCATTTGGAAAATTTTTTTAAGGTTACGAAAACCACTGCAAAAAACCGTGAACGATCAAACTTGCTCTACGTTGAATCAAAGCGAGACCGTGACCAGTCAAAAAATAATAAAATGTAGGAAAATACTGCAAGGGCTGGTCAAACAACGTGTAAAGGCGTAAATACGATATTTGGGCTGGCCACTCTTCAGGTTTATTGAAGCCGGAAAACGCGAGTTTACATGGTCATGGTATTTATATTTACCGGAAGTGACATGAAATAGCACGTGATGTGTCAAAGCTACAGGAAAATAACAATGCAACTAAAATGATATATATGAAATTTAAATATAATACAGAAAAAGAGTTAGAATAAAGCCAGAAAACTTAACATTACATTCATCGCGTTTGTTAAGGGCTGCAGGTTCTAATGTTTTACACTAAACCTACTGACAAACATCAGTATTTACTTGTCTCTTCATGCCATCCCACCCACACTAAACGTTCTATTCCGTATAGCCTTGCACTTCGCCTTCGTCGCCATGCTCCAACTACGACACTTACAAACAGCGTTCTAAGGAACTCATGGACTACCTCGTTAATCGGGGTTATAACTTGAATTTTATTAAAACTCAAATACGACGCGCTTCTGACATTACTCGCAACGACGCTCTTAAAACCAAACCCAAACAACAGACCGATACTGTTCCTTTCGTCATTACATATAATCCTGTCTTACCTAACATATCTCACATATCCCACATAATCCACAAACATTCCAGTGTACTCTACTTATCTGATCGTTGTAAACCGTTTTTACTAATCTCTCTTTAGTAGCCTACAGGCGCTGTAAAAACGTTAGTGACATCCTTGTTAGAGCCCAGTTACCGCAACCTGTCAGCACTAACAACTCCCGGCAGCCTCCCGGCTCTTTTCGCTGCCAGCAGCATTACATACTATAATACTAGCAAAAGCTGTTAAATCAAATCGCACATTTTTTTGTGATACTTAATTACAATGTAATTTATACGATTCAATGTACTAAATGTCATCTACAATATATCGGGGAAACTAAACGTCGCCTTAAAGACCGCTTTAATGAACGTCGGCGGCCTATTATCAACCCTTCAAGTTATAATCCCACTGCGGTCTCCGAACACTTCCTTGCCAGTGATCATACTATCAGTGATCATATGATACTGATACCTCTCGAACAATTGTATACCAAACGTGATTCCATTAGAAAGGCTCGTGAGGCATTTCTTATTCAGTTATGTAAAACATTAGAGCCTGCAGGCCTTAACAAACGCAATGAAGTGTAATGTTAAGTTTTCTGGCTTTATTCTAACTCTTTTTCCGTATTATTTAAATCTTATTTAACTTTAGTTGCCTTGTTATTTTCCTGTAGCTTTGACACATCACGTACTATTTCATGTCATTTCCGGTAAATATAAATACCATGTAAACTCGTGTTTTCCTTCAATAAACCTGAAGAAGGCTGGTGTTGGCCAGCCGAAATATCGTATTTACACACCATTTGGAAGTTTAGCGGGAAAGTAGGGAGACTGGGAATGAATGGAACGTTTGCCAAACGGTAAGCGTACTTCACCGATGGTCATTTCCCATCGAAATTTCTGGAATTTTTTGGTAAATGAAAAACGCCCCTAGTATCCTGCCGTTTTCCCAGGATCTTGGGAAAGAACTGTGATTGGTAGCCAGATAGTGGTCTTTGGTTGAGCAAATGCTGATTGATCTAAAACAGATCTCATAATGTACGCATGCATTATGCCGCCCAAATTTAGAGGTTTTTTTTTGGGGGGGGGGAGGGGGTACTCCCTATAATGGCCTATACGGGGAAGCTCCCCCGGGGGATCAAAACATATAATGTTTACTGTGTTTTTCAGCCATCGAAAAGTCGGGCGACAGAAATCTTGTGCAACGCCAAAGAGCATTTAATGTTTATGAAGAAACTCTTTCTCTTCAGTTCACTGTGCATCCAACATCAGCTTATATTTGTAGACAGTGCGTGACGAAACTACAAAAGCGACATAGACTTCGAAGATTACCGTCGCAAATCTTTTAAAGCAGGAGCAGCGGCTTCTCCTGAGAAACGAATTCTCTTATACGAATCTCTTTCTTCTTCACCGAACGATCATGGCTCCTCGCTAACGCTATTTTCAACCCTCGTCAAGGTCTTCCCCACGCACCATTCAACACACGTATAAATTCCCAATTTTCCTGTTATGCCTGCAATCAAGAAGCGAGTAGCTGAAGAGTCTGAAAATGAACAGGTTCAGTGCCGAGTAACAGGCTGACTGAATAGCTGGAAAGCTTGGGGAAAATGATGTGTCGGGGTACTTATGGCCAGACTTCCACAGCGGTGGATAATGTTTCATTATTTATGCGAAATTATACCTGATCCTAACGACGATCGAACATGGCCGTGAAACTGACACGAAATGAACGGGACTATTGTCATGGAAACATTTGATTGACGTCCACCAAAACTGGGGAAAAAATCGTTGAAGGGCGTGTGTGACTGATAACTGCTGTAAATAACTGAGTAACGGCATGACACACACATCTTTATAGTACTTATCCCATTTACCATCACTAGTTTCTTCTCCATTGCCATTCAATCTCCTACGTTTATGAGGAGGCGCAAAATCTTCGTCAACCTCCATGGTAACTGCACATGCACTGATAGGAGAGAAGTCACCTGCAACTGCAGTTAGAAATTGTTTGGTTACGTAACATTACACTAACATTTACACTAACATTTACACTAACATTTACACTAACATTTACACTAACATTTACACTAAAGTAAAGATTAAACTATTCACGACAAAAATGAAGCAAGCAAATGAGCACCCACCAAAATAATAATATACCGAGTCAATACCTTCAACAGGGCTGCCACCAACTTCCATCTTCACAGAAATGTCTTCCTTCTCTCCCTTAGCTGTATGTTTCTTTTCAAGTTTTCTAAACAATAAAAACATTATTGTTTAATTAATGGCCAATTTCCCGTAAGTCTCCTGTAGCTCAGTGGTAGAGCATTTGAAAAGAAGTAATCAGACGGTCATGGGGTCAACTCCTGTTGGGAGAATCCTTTTTTTTTTTTAAAGTACAGTACATTGTATGTATCCCTATTTTCATTTATGTCTTAGTTTTCCAAATCTCCCTTCCATCTTTGTACGTTGATGGTTCTAACACAGTGGCGGGTGAACATATTTGATCGCAAATCTTAACTTTGGTCAGTTATAAACATTTGCATGAATTAATACATAACCGTTACCAGTTTGTTAGAACCAAGGGTTGTATTGATCTCACTCAACTTGTCAGTGTCATTGATTTCTGTCATGAGCATTATATATAAATTTATAGCAGTGTGATAATGTAGCATGAAATTACCTCAACCGTTCCACTTCCTTGTATACCTCTTGTTCGTTTGTAATAGTTACTTCCAGTTCTTCAGTGTATTCCAATTTTTGATGAAATTCTTCTTCGAGTCGTTGTTTTACCTTCTTCCTTTCAAAATCATCCACAAATGAGAGGAAACTCTCTTTTGTAGTACAGAGGACTTCCACAAGGATTGAGCCAGGTGCAATGCGCGTGACTTTCACACCTGCTGCCTCCAAGGCGCCCTTTACTGCCCCAGTTACTATGTCCGGGTGTGTTTGATATAATTTCGCCACACCCAAGCAAACAGCTGCAGTGACTGCTACTGCTCCTGCGACTGCTCCTGCGACTGCTCCTGCGACTGCTCCTGCGACTGCTGCTGCTGATGTAGTCCAGTCGGTGATCTTAAGGGACAATTTCCGTTCACTTCCATCGCTTTTTTTGTCTGATAGCTCTAACTCAAGAGTTTGCTTCTTTGGTGGCATGTCAAAATTCTGATTTGTCCTTATCCTGTTTTGATCTGATTGCTGATTTCGGAGAAGCAGCTCTTTACTGTGACCACAGATCCACGAATTGTCTAGCTATACCACACAGCTGTAGGTAACAATTCTTTAAAAATGACTGAAAATAAATAAAATCATCTTAAGCCCTGGCCAAACGGACTCGCGAGTAGACGCAAGTTGTACTTTCGAATCCGTTTGGGTAGGATTTGCGTGTACTTGCGTTGACTTGCGCTCACTATGGTCAAGATCAAATTTGCACGCAAGTCGACGCAAATTTTTCAGCGTTTGGCCACCCAACCCAAGTCAACGCAAGTTGAATGACGTCCATTCGTTGTTAATAGCAACCTATTAGCCAATGAAATACAGGATATGCAGTTTTAAAATGTTTATTTATTTATTTATTTTTTTGCGACTTGCGTGTACTTGCGAGGAAACTTGCGAGCCCGTTTGGCCAGCCAACGCAAGTCTGTGCGCAAGTTCAACTTGCGGCTACTTGCGATTACATTACTTGCCAAAAATTTCGGACGATTTTAATTTCGGACAAAAAAAGGTGTCCGAAAGTAAATCTGTTCAAAATTTTTAAGCATCCGACATTTTAAACGTCCGAATTTTTTACAGTACAGTATAAAACTTTCAATTACTTTCTTGGGCGACGCTATCACTTGCATTCAAGACCAATCAGTACATGATGTAGCTAGAACTAGGATTAGACTTTGCTCGTTCTTTTTTATCACTGGAAAGGAAAAGTGTTGTTACTTTTATGGAAAACATAATGTAAATAAATTCCATTTTGCAGTAGTTATATTTTTGAAGCAAACTTAGTTTTATGATAATTGCATTTCCAGTGTCAGTGGTGCTAGTCCTTTTCTGCTTCACATGATCAATCAAATACAATCGCAAGGCCCTCCTCGTTGTCACTAGCATCTGGTTCTTCTTCATCTTTTGCTGTCGGTGACTGAGGTGATTTATCAAGAAGCTCGTGGTTCTTTTCAATACGCTCCTTGAGACGACGAAGAAGGAGCCGCTTGCTGTCGTTAAATGTTTTACTTGTGCTGTTTTCTCGTCAGTGTATCTGTAAAACCTTGAGGGTGCAGTAAAACTATTGTTTTGACAGATGTTGTTTCAGTCTAATTCCTGTTTTGTAGACGTAAATTTACTTTAACTATGTTTCAGCAAAGTGTCCGAAATTTTGTCTGAAATTTGTCCGAAATGAGATAAAAGTGTCCGCGAAATTAAACGTCCGAAACAAAACGTCCGAAATTTTAACGTCCGAAAATTTGGGCAAGTAATGTACTTGCTAGTCCGTTTGACCAAGGCTTAATAAATGAGCAGCAGTGTTTGAAAGTTAACACGAGGGGCAGCGGAGTGTTTTAGGACTTGATGAAACACGCATTGCTAATTTATTGAACGGCTTCTAAAGCTTTACTGTACATCTATCCATTTTTGCATTAATATTTAGATTTTGGGTTATTTTGGCCTCGAAAATCGGACGTAAAATTTAGCTGTGTCTTTATTAGCCTGCGAGAGCATTCTCTTTTTTCGGTTCTAAGCGACAACCGGAAATACGTTTGCGTTTGCATTTTTGAGAGCAAAACGAACAAACAATGCAATTGGGATGATTGTCATTTGATTCCAGTTGTACTACTATTAGTACTACTGCTACTACTACTACTACTACTACTACGGAGAGTAAGTGGCTTTTCAGTCTTTGAAAGAAGTCAAATTTCAGTTCTAAATTGGGAAGACGTTCATTCTGTGTTAATTCATTCTTTTCCAATTATTTGTGTGTTATCTGCACGGAACATAAACTCTTTAAAATGGTTTTGTTTTCGAAAAGTAGAAACCAAACGAAACAAACCTAATCCCGGCTCACGCACTGCAATATCCCTTGCCAGGCATGCAATTCCACGCTAAGTACCCTCCCTTCGTTAGCCAATCACAATGCGAGTTTTCTTCTGCTCATGCGATTATACAATGGAGGGTTTTCGCGTGACGTCATAAAAAACTAAAATTCAAAAGTAAACAGACTTCAGCATTTTTATCTTCATCATGTAAAAGGCATTTTAGAAATGTATCTGCTTGCATGTTTTCAGCTCGGTAGCTTGATTTGTTTTGAAAATATAGCAGTTTGAATTTTAGAGTTTTTCACAGAGCGTGACATCAAGATGTCTGCTCACACGCATGTCACTTAAATGAAAACATAGATTCACTTTTTTGTGTGAGGTTTAAAAAGCTGTCTAAGAATAATTATTGTAAATCAATCCGTGTTGACATTAGATTGTATCTTGATTTTGTATTCTGAAACTTAATGGATCTATAGTGTAATTTGATTGACATAAGTGTCAAAATAGTCTACCATTGTATTGGAAAAAGTTCGGAGTTGTTAGAGATTGTGAAATGTAAACAGTATATGATGGAGAACGAAATAAAGAATTGTTGAAAGGAGAAAGATACAGTCCTCTTATTGAGTCGAACCAGTGCCGGGATTTCCCGAACATTTGGTCCTTCGAGCCGGATCATGGGAAAGACAAAGACATCTAAAACAGGCAATGGAACGACTTCAGAAACGAGAAAGGAGAGCAGAGAAGAGACAGTGCAACTGAGAGGGAGAGAAAGAAAAGGGCATAGAGCGTACCTAAAATACGTCGGCGACGAGTTAAAAGGACTCTTGCAAACGTACAACGAGGAGCAGCGGGCGAAGACCATTCAGTTAAAGGGTACATTATCGGAACTGTTGGACATTACTAAAGAACTTGACGGCGAAATTTTGAGATTGTTAGTCGAAATCGAGGAGGTGTCGGACGAGGAGATAGCAGAGGAGATACGATGCGCCGGAGACTTGAGGGAGAGTTTACTGCACTTGTCGCCTCAGCAGAAGAGGCACTCGGTGGAAACTCTCAACCTCCAGCATCACCACAAGAGCCTTCAAGTAACGGGAGCAATAATTCGTCCGGCACAGTTCAAGTTCGATTGCCGAAGTTGGAAGCGAAGCGGTTCGCGGGGCGTGTCGAGGAATGGCAGGAGTTTTGGGACGGTTTCGTAAGCTCCATACACTCCAATCCCAAGCTATCGCCCGTAGACAAGTTTTCTTACTTACGCGGATTACTTGGGGGAACAGCACGTACGGCTATAGCGGGATTGGCCTTAACGGAGGCAAATTATGAGGCCGCCATCGACCTGTTAAAGCGGCGATTCGGGAAGAAAAGTACAATCGAACGAGCCCACGTGAACGACCTTTTAAAGATTCAGGCTGTTTTTAATGAAAGGGATATTGGTGGCCTTCGCCGATTGTACGACTTGGTGGAAGTCCACCATCGAGGCCTTCAGGCGCTCGGAGTGGACGCCGCTACATATCAAGGGATTGTTGTGCCGGCCATCTTGAACAAGATACCAGAGGCCATACGATTGCAGATAACCAGAGGGAAGAACCATGAGGAGTGGAGAATGGACGAAATGCTAGCTGAACTGTTGTGTGAGCTGGAGCTGAGAGAGGAAAATTCATTCAGAAGCGACAAGAACTTTACGCGTGAGCCGCGTGAGAAAGATCAAAGAAAATTTGGGGGCGGACCCCCAACAGCCAACGCCCTGTTAGCAAAGACATGGGACAATCTGTGTGCTTATTGTAAGGGCGAACATGCCCATGAACATTGTATGAACGTTACTTCTGTTGAGGAAAGGAAGCTCCTTTTACGTAAGTACGGACGATGCTTTATTTGTGCTAAGAAAGGGCATATTTCCCGTGATTGTGCCACTAAAATTGTATGTAATGTTTGTAAGAAAGGGTGTCATCATGTTTCCATTTGTGTTGACTATGTGGGTCACAACGCATACCAGGCGCCGCGTCAGCCTAGGCCCGCAAACAATGGTGATTATGATATCTCGCCAAGTGTCAATCACGCGCATGCCAGTCATGCCAGTCCCGCCCTTCACGTGGGATTAGTTGGGAGGGTTGCATTACAAACAGCCCAAGCAGTTATTACGGGGAGCAAACATTCGAGGGTTCGGGTTTTATTCGACGCGGGTAGCCATAAGTCCTTTATAACTACTAGAGCTGTACAGTTGGCGGGGTTGCAGGAGGTGCGAAGGGAATGGATCGAAATTAGCACCTTTGGGCAGCAAACGAGGGATAGTGGGTTGAGGGGTCTGCATGAGTTTGATGTGTTCCCTTTACAGGGGGGAATGGGATTAGGATCGAGGCCTATGAGGTACCCAGTATCACGCAAATACGAAATGAGCACATTGAGAACAGGAAAGCCGAGTACCCCCATCTCCAGGGCTTGTGGTTCTCGGATGTCAATCGGGATAGGGAAATTCTCGATGTAGACCTGCTCATTGGGGCGGATTTTCTCTGGTCCTTTCAAGGGGGGAGAACGGTAAGGGGGAGCCAGGTGAACCCGTCGCCGTAGAAACCCACCTGGGTTGGGTCTTGTCAGGGCCCCTGAAGGGAGTTTGTGATGATTCACAGATAAATGTCCACCTTCACCTTGTGGGTAACAGTTTGTCACGCAATGAAGAGGCGTTTGTTGATAATCGAAAATTGGAAGATAGCGCAAGGAAGCTGTGGGACTTCGAGACACTCGGAATTCGGGAAGGGGATCAAGTCCACGAAGCCTTGAAGGACGCGATTGTGTTTAACGGAAACAGATACGAAGTCTCTCTACCATGGAAACAGGGACATGGGCCCCTGCCGACCAATTATCACAACAGCTTGAGACGGCTAAAAGGTCAATTAGGACGGTTAAAGAGTGACCCCACAGTTCTGAATGCATATGAAGGGATCATAAAGGAACAAGAGGAGGTTGGAATAGTCGAGCGAGTGACGGAGTTAGAAACGACTGAGAAGATTCATTATCTCCCGCATCACGCAGTCATCCGGAAAGACGCCAAGACGACCAAGGTCAGGGTCGTGTACGACGCATCCTCTAAAGAGGGAAAAAGGGGTGTGTCGCTGAATGATTGCCTTCATGTGGGACCTGCGTTAACACCACTGCTGTATGAAATTCTAATTCGTTTTCGAGAGAAGCGCGTTGCGTTAGTTGGTGATATTGAAAAGGCATTATTCAATATCGTTGTAAACAAACGTGACAGGGATTGTTTGAGGTTTTTCTGGGTAAATAGTGTTGACAGCGAGCAATTAGAGCCCATTGTTTACAGGTTTTGTCGTGTTGTTTTTGGAGTTAATTGTTCACCATTCCTACTCAATGCAACACTGCAATATCATCTTGATTCGTTTATTGAGCTAGATCCTGAGTTTGTTCGTATCATGAAGAAGAGTTTTTACGTCGATGATCTCGTTTCTGGAAGGAGAGACACGCAGGAGGCAGGTGAGTTGTATGACAAGGCGAAAACGAGACTCGCTCTCGGTGGGTTTAAATTAAGGAAATGGTTAACGAACAGCGGGGAGTTGAGGGCCAAAATAGAACAACGTGAATTGCGTGACGAGACAGACGTAAACAAAGAAGTCGAAAGCGCCGACGAGAGTTATGCCAAGGAGACCCTTGGAGCGAAAGCGGGAATGAAGAATGAAAGGGTGCTTGGACAGTCGTGGAATTGTGAAAACGATGTGTTTATCTTTGAGCTGTCAGAAATGGTTTCAAAAGCGGATGACTTGCCTGTCACGAAAAGAAGTATTTTGAAGGTGATTGCAGGTATGTATGACCCCTTGGGGTTGGTGAGCCCAGTTCTTGTCAGTATGAAGGTTTTTTTTCAAGAGTTGTGCATGGGCAAGGTAGGTTGGGACGAAGAGTTAAGTGGTGAATTGAAGACACGTTTGATGGGGTGGTTAAGTGACCTAAAGGGAGCGAAAGAGATTCAAATTCCTAGATGCGTTTATGGAGTACCCCTGGGCGAAGTTACTTGCTCACTGCATGGATTTGCCGACGCAAGTAGAAAGGCTTACTGTGCTGTGATTTATTTTGTGTGCGAGCTTTCTGGAGCTATCTCAGTGACGCTGCTCACTTCCAAGACGAGAGTTTCCCCTCAGAAGCCACAGACGATACCGCGATTGGAACTCATGTCCGGCAGAATTCTATCGACGCTCATGAGTACAGTTAAAGAAGCCCTCGAGGGGGAGGTACACATAGCGAGCACACAACTGTGGCTGGACAGCAAAACGGCGCTATGGTGGATAGCAAACAACGGCGAATGGAAGCAGTTTGTTCGTCACAGAGTCAATGAAATTCTGAAGGTCACGAAGAAGGATGAGTGGGGACATTGTCCGGGGGAGGAGAACCCAGCGGACATAGGTTCGAGAGGTGAACAGGCATCCTAGCTGAAAGAAAACGTCTTGTGGTGGAACGGTCCACCGTGGTTGACTGGACCAAGGACTGGATGGCCAAGCACGGAGATCAACGAGACTCCACAGAGTAACGAAGAGATGAAGAAAGTGACTGTCACGGTAGCTGGCGTGACAAGAAAACGTGGAGTCACAGATGTGATTGATATCAACAAGTTTAGTACCTTTGATCGGTTGTTGAAGGTTACGGCATGGGTGAAGCGTTTTCTGTTCAATTTTGTGTGTACCAGAAGGGGTGTGCAAGGGAGAGCGGGTATGTTGCAAAGAAGAGAAATGTACGAAGCAGAGCGAATATGGATCGGAACCGCGCAAGCGGAATTAAAGGGCAGTAAAGGCTATGATGACCTTGTCCGACAATTGAAACTAGAGAACCGTGACGGAATCTTGAAATGTATTGGCAGATTGGAAAATTTGGATCTGGACCTGGAATCGCAGGAACCAATCATTCTGCCCAGAAATCACAGGATGACCAAGTTGATTATCGAAGAATGCCATAGAAGAACCAAAAAACGGAGGAGTGCGAACGACGTTGGGAGAGTTGAGGTCAAGGTTTTGGGTTCCAAAGGGTAGACAAGTTGTAAAGAAGGTGTTAAGAGAATGCGTGACGTGTAAAAGACAGCAAGGAAAACCCTTTGGAGCGCCACCTGTAGCAGCATTGCCAGAATTCAGGGTCAGGGAGGCCGCACCATTTTCGAAGGTAGGAGTAGATTTCGCTGGTCCAGTGTATGTGAAGTCTACAGATGGCGAAATGGTGAAATCCTATATAGCGTTGTTTACGAAAGTTTACGGCCAGGCGGGGCACACCATCGTTGATAGTTTCGGACAACGCGAAGACGTTCAAGGCATCGGAGAAGATTTTGAGGCGAATCTATGACAACGAAGAGGTAAGGGCGCATTTGGAGACAAACCGGATAGACTGGAGGTTCAATTTAGAGCGGGCGCCATGGTGGGGAGGATTCTTTGAGCGATTGATAGGAACTACGAAACGTTGTCTTAGAAAGGTCCTTGGAAACGCGAAGCTTAACGCGGACGAAATGATAACAGTCTTAACTGAATTGGAAGCCACCATGAATTCACGTCCCCTGACGTACGAATATGATGAAGTTGGGGCGGAAATGTTGACACCATCGCATCTCATCTATGGACGGCGCTTAATTAACTTACCAGAGGAGGTACGAGATGACGAGGAAGAAAATGAACGTGGGTTCCTAAAGAGGTTCAGATACCTTGCTAAGTTAAGAATCCATTTCTGGAATCGGTGGCGCAAAGAGTATTTGGTGGATTTGAGAGAGCATCATCGTGGCAACAAGGAAGGCAAGCATGACAAGGTAAGTGTTGGAGAATTGGTGTTGGTTCACGAAGACAATGTTAAGAGAAGTAACTGGAAATTGGCGAAGGTGGAGGAGTTGATTGTGGGCAAGGATGGACAGGTAAGAGGTGCCAGACTGAAAGTAATCACGAAGGGAAAACCTGTTTTTATGAACCGGGCAGTTCAAAAGTTGTTTCCCCTGGAGGTTAGTTGTGTCACGAAGGGAACTCAGGGAAATGTAGGAACCGGGGAAAATGGCAATCAGGGTAGGGTTAGAAATACCCCAAGGTGAGCGGCAGCACTGGATTCGTGTTGGCGTACGCGAGCCATGATTAATCACTAGTTGTTTGCTCGGTGTATTTTGTAGCGCGATCGTACTTTTCGGACTTGTGTACTGTGTTTGACCCTGATTGGTCAAAGGGGGGAGTGTGTCTAAGAATAATTATTGTAAATCAATCCGTGTTGACATTAGATTGTATCTTGATTTTGTATTCTGAAACTTAATGGATCTATAGTGTAATTTGATTGACATAAGTGTCAAAATAGTCTACCATTGTATTGGAAAAGATAAATTTGTAAAATCGAAGCTCATGTATCAGTTGATACGAAAGTTCGGAGTTGTTAGAGATTGTGAAATGTAACAGTATATGATGGAGAACGAAATAAAGAATTGTTGAAAGGAGAAAGATACAGTCCTCTTATTGAGTCGAACCAGTGCCGGGATTTCCCGAACAAAAGCCAACATGGTAAGGAAAGCGTCTATGTGAATGTATGAAAACTGAACGGAGAGAACAAAGCCTTTGAGATAGCTAGAGTAAGAAACATATGTTTTAACTCGTTTCCGGCCGCCATCTTGGTGTCCCTCAGAGAGACGCCAAGATGGCATTTCCATACAAAAGACTATAATTTTGAGTGGTACATTTTGCCGAATAACTCGAGTACCATGAGACTTTAGTATGTTGTTTATTTATTACTCTAATCTATAATATCACAATTTCTTGACTTTATCTATTGAATAGTTAATGATTTTATTTTTTTTTTTTTTACTTGTTTATTATATGACTAGCTCTTTCAGCGGTCAAGCTAAATCAATTCTCCTGCTGTGATTGACTACCCGCGAGGTCAAGATGGAGCCATGTTGACGGCTCGGAATAGCCCGTTCGTCCCGCGTTTTACTGTCTTTTAATAGTGTCCTTTGAGTCACATAATAAATCCCTTATTGACCAACCTTGTTCGGTCAAGATGGCGGGATGTTGGCCTCGTTCTTTTTCTGAGTGTTTATGGACCGAGACGAAAACTTAACCAATATCATGCTATTTGGACCTCACGCTTGGCCAATAACCCATCATTATATATGGCAATCTGACACTAATCCAGTCTCCATTCACAGAAACAAAAGAGGCGTTCATGATCAATTTACATAAAAGGCGGGAAAAGGTGGAACGCAGCTGTGTAAACATCCTTCACAAGAAATCCACGAGGAAACATCTTAGTAAATCACTAGCAGAAGGAAGTATTAAACATTGAGAAAGGTCTTTACATTGAGAAGTGAAAGGCCTAAAAGCCAATCAGAATGTTCTCTATTACATGGAAACGGATAATATTCATTCACCAGTTCCGCTTTCAGTTTAGAAATTTGCATTTGTAATTACGTACGGTACCTACTTGTTACTTAACTGCCCCGTTTGAGTTTTTCTGTTTCAGGTTCTACCTTTTTTAGGTAACACGCCAACAAAAAATGCAATTATAGATCATTTTCCGAAACCAAATTTTGTTTATTTTGCAGTTGAGTGGTCATAAATGTGCTTGCTTTACAACGTCTTTCACTGACAACAAACATATTTCTTACCTTCCGTTGCCTGACCTTTGCTAAACAGAAGTATTTCCCTTCACGTCATTTGATGTGGAGATGTTACGTTGCTGTTGAATTTTCAGGTAACAAGAAGGCAAAACTAAGGACGTGAAGAGGCGATATCCTCCTGAAACAAACTAGGAAACCAAGAAGAAATTAATTTGATCAAGTATTCGTGGAATGGGTGGTAAAATTAATGACTGAAGTTTGTACCTTTCTTCTTGGTGCAACATGGAAAATGAACTCAGTCGCTTTGACCTAATCAAGAGTACAGATATCAAGTTTTCCAGCAGAAAGTTTGGCTAGCTATCAGTGGCTGGCTTTGTTCGACGTCATTTGATTGACGCTTGCATGCCCAAGACAAAATGCGTGGTGCGCTCACTGCACCAGACGAATATTCATTTGGCAGTAAAATCATGAATTCCAGAACTCGGCAATTTACGTCACATAACGGGTCAATGCCGACTGAGAAGAAATAGCTATGCTAATTATCAAGGCAGCCAAACTTATGCTAGGAACTTCAATTTGGCGTTTTCGATGAAAAAAGAAAAGGAGAGAGAGAGAAAATGGAAAAGAACATGTAAAAGAAAGTAACAGATAGTTGAAGCTCTTCTTATAATTATCGCGTGACAAGCGTAAAACATGAGATAAGAGTCAAGTAAACTGTTAAATATGGAATAGCTTTCAGTAGTCAGGAGACGGGTCAGGGGATGACATCGTCGAAAATAGTTAATCAGTGTTTGCCACTGACTTGTAATATATAACTCTCAAGCCTTCATCAGATCCAAGTTTCGTGCAAGCCGCAAAAAACCATCAACAGTCTTATTCTACGACCGAAGCTGTAGGCTAAAGCCCACCGCCCATCTTCTGGAATAGTGTACAAAATCAGTTGCAGACAGTGCGATTTTGTATACTATTGCCAGACAGAAAGATCACTGAAGACGCGGATGTCCGAGCACAAAAAGGTTGTATTCATGTTTGATGAAAATTACAAAATTGCGAGCCATATGGACCCACGAATGTCATCATCAGATAAACTTTGACAATGTTAAAGTCGTCGGACATGAGCCAAATTACCATAAACGGCTTTTCCTTGGCGCTTGGGTGTCTGTGAAAGATACGAACGCTGGGAATGACCACATCGTCATCCCAGAAGTCTATAAATGTTTGGCACCCTTTTAACTTAAAACTCTCGTGCAGAAACATTCTTTGTAGTCACGCGCATAGCGCTCGCGCAATGTTATTACTCGGGATACCGTAAGAATACCGACTTGTACATCATGGGCCGCTTCCTGAAATGTGTGTCGAGGTCCATAAACACGCAGAAAAGAAATTTTGTTCATTTTGCAGTTGAGTGGTCATAAATGTGCTTGCTTTACAACGTCTTTCACTGACAACAAACATCTTTCTTACCTTCCGTTGTACCTTTGCTAAACAGAAGTATTTTCCTTCACGTTATTTGATGTGGAGATGTTACGTTGCTGTTGAATTTTCAGGTAACAAGAAGGCAAAACTAAGGACGTGAAGAGGCGATATCCTCCTGAAACAAGCATCGTTAAGCGTGACGGAAACCGGCCGCACAGCAGAATGTTCTCTATTACATGTAAACGGATAATATTCATTCACCAGTTCCGCTTTCAGTTTAGAAATTTGCATTTGTAATTACGTACGGTACCTACTTGTTACTTAACTGCCCCGTTTGAGTTTTTCTGTTTCAGGTTCTACCTTTTTTAGGTAACACGCCAACAAAAAATGCAATTATAGATCATTTTCCGAAACCAAATTTTGTTTATTTTGCAGTTGAGTGGTCATAAATGTGCTTGCTTTACAACGTCTTTCACTGACAACAAACATCTTTCTTACCTTCCGTTGCCTGACCTTTGCTAAACAGAAGTATTTCCCTTCACGTCATTTGATGTGGAGATGTTACGTTGCTGTTGAATTTTCAGGTAACAAGAAGGCAAAACTAAGGACGTGAAGAGGCGATATCCTCCTGAAACAAACTAGGAAACCAAGAAGAAATTAATTTGATCAAGTATTCGTGGAATGGGTGGTAAAATTAATGACTGAAGTTTGTACCTTTCTTCTTGGTGCAACATGGAAAATGAACTCAGTCGCTTTGACCTAATCAAGAGTACAGATATCAAGTTTTCCAGCAGAAAGTTTGGCTAGCTATCAGTGGCTGGCTTTGTTCGACGTCATTTGATTGACGCTTGCATGCCCAAGACAAAATGCGTGGTGCGCTCACTGCACCAGACGAATATGCATTTGGCAGTAAAATCATGAATTCCAGAACTCGGCAATTTACGTCACATAAGGTCAATGCCGACTGAGAAGAAATAGCTATGCTCATTATCAAGGCAGCCAAACTTATGCTAGGAATTTCAATTTGGCGTTTTCGATGAAAAAAGAAAAGGAGAGAGAGAGAAAATGGAAAAGAACATGTAAAAGAAAGTAACAGATAGTTGAAGCTCTTCTTATAATTATCGCGTGACAAGCGTAAAACATGAGATAAGAGTCAAGTAAACTGTTAAATATGGAATAGCTTTCAGTAGTCAGGAGACGGGTCAGGGGATGACATCGTCGAAAATAGTTAATCAGTGTTTGCCACTGACTTGTAATATATAACTCTCAAGCCTTCATCAGATCCAAGTTTCGTGCAAGCCGCAAAAAACCATCAACAGTCTTATTCTACGACCGAAGCTGTAGGCTAAAGCCCACCGCCCATCTTCTGGAATAGTGTACAAAATCAGTTGCAGACAGTGCGATTTTGTATACTATTGCCAGACAGAAAGATCACTGAAGACGCGGATGTCCGAGCACAAAAAGGTTGTATTCATGTTTGATGAAAATTACAAAATTGCGAGCCATATGGACCCACGAATGTCATCATCAGATAAACTTTGACAATGTTAAAGTCGTCGGACATGAGCCAAATTACCATAAACGGCTTTTCCTTGGCGCTTGGGTGTCTGTGAAAGATACGAACGCTGGGAATGACCACATCGTCATCCCAGAAGTCTATAAATGTTTGGCACCCTTTTAACTTAAAACTCTCGTGCAGAAACATTCTTTGTAGTCACGCGCATAGCGCTCGCGCAATGTTATTACTCGGGATACCGTAAGAATACCGACTTGTACATCATGGGCCGCTTCCTGAAATGTGTGTCGAGGTCCATAAACACGCAGAAAAGAAATTTTGTTCATTTTGCAGTTGAGTGGTCATAAATGTGCTTGCTTTACAACGTCTTTCACTGACAACAAACATCTTTCTTACCTTCCGTTGTACCTTTGCTAAACAGAAGTATTTTCCTTCACGTTATTTGATGTGGAGATGTTACGTTGCTGTTGAATTTTCAGGTAACAAGAAGGCAAAACTAAGGACGTGAAGAGGCGATATCCTCCTGAAACAAACATGGAAACCAAGACTAAATTAATTTGATCAAGTATTCTTGGAATGGGTGGTAAAAGTGATGACTGAAGTTTGTACCTTTCGTCTTGGTGCAAGATGGAAAATGCTCTCCACAGGCGCTTTGACTAAATCAAAGGTAGTGAGATGCGAAGCAAAAAGCTTGGCTGGCTATTTTGGCTGGCTTTGTTCGAAGTCGTTTGATCGACGCTGGCATGCCCAAGACAAAATGCGTGGCGCGCTCACTGCACCAGACGAATATTCATTTGGCCGTAAAATCATGAGATCAAACTCACTCTTCCAGAACTCGGAAATTTACATCACATAAGGTCAACGCCGACTGAGAAAAAATAGTTAATGTTTGTCACTGACTTGTAATATATAGGCGGTTTTTTAAATCCCGGTTTACACGACAAGGTTTTTGGGCCCGGCACTCCTTAATTTTGGCACGCGGGCTAATTATTTATGGCACGGCACTCCTAAATTTTGCCGTGTAAAAGCAAATTTCATCGCCCCGCGTACCAAAAACTTTGGCGGGCCGAGACCGCCTAGCGAGGTAGTCTCGGCCCGCCAAAAAATGGGCCCGCGTGCCCAAATTCAGTCGCACATGCGCACACGTTCTTCAGAAAAATAAAAAGGCGTCGTCTGAAAGGTCGGACGCCTCTGTATCAGGAAAAAACCGTGGAAAAACCTGGTCTGTGGAGGCAACGTCGGCCTTAACCCATTGACTCCTACACCGGCCGAAACCGGCCGCACAAGACTGCCATGCTTCAAAACATTGCAACTTTCTCAATCGCACGAATATTGCCTTAACTGTCAGCTGTGAGCACGAAATGGAATGTCCTTTAATTCTGGATATCCAATAAACGCAAGAAACGTAGCGATTTTTACCAAATATGACCTTTTGAGTTTGGACAAGAACGAAACTGACCGTTTTTAACGTCAAAGAGAAACCACGAAAATGCCCCTTTTTGCCTTTATGTTTTTTAAAAAAATCATCGTCGAAAAACCAAACTTCAATCATCATTTCAAAATTCAGTCCTTTTTCTAGCTTAGAAATGATTTTTTTTTGTTCATTTTCTTCTCCCGAGCGTAGATACAGGCTTTTTGTTCCAGTGCATTCGGGCCTTCACGCCACTTTCAACATCTCGACCCCATCGCATGCTGGGAAATAACGAGAATTTTTGACAGCGCCTGTTTCTTTCCCCAATTCTTTCACATAAAAACTAAGTCTACAGCCACTCCGACCTACTGCCAAAAATTCGTGCTTTTAGTCATCTTCAGTGCTCACAAATTCCAAAATATGAGGCGCTAGGTCGAGAAATTCATCAATTGTCGAGTCCCAAAAGTACTAAGTGTCCGACCGGCCAAATTCCCAGTTCGTCGAGTAACAAGCTAAATTCGACAACAAAGTACATCACCTCGCTCGATTCTTTGAGAAGGTGGACTCTTAGCTACCGTCACGCTTAATGATGCTCATCAGGCAGCCACTAAAGACGAAAAATGGCTGGAAACTTAGCAAAAATCGCAATCAAACCGAACTTGGGACGTTGTTGTAGCTCCACGGATTAAAAATAGCTACGTCAGAATGACATTTCCAGAAACCTTGGGCCTCCAGTGCCTTAGGACAGCACCACTTTTCCATGGTAGATCAAACAAAGAGTCACGAAATGCTGTGGATGGTTTGTAGCTGGAAAATCGCTCCGAAAAGGTAAAAACGGCTAGGAGTCAATGGGTTAATAGATCTGTGGTCCGAAGAAAGCATACAGCTCCTTGTGGAAATTTTATAGCGCTGAATAATCGTCTCGCCTCGCATACAACTTAAATGCAAATGCATACAAAAGAGGTGGAAACGCCACAAAGTGATGTACCACTGTCCTGTACTTTGCGTTTTTCTTCAATCATTTGACCCCTTTTAGCCCTTTGCTTCTTCAAAAACCAGACAATTGCCAGTTGAATTGCGCGCTGTGCCGCGTCCGCCGTTTTGTCAAACTCCATCCAGGTGGTACGTAAAGGGTTCGTCAAAAAGGGGTTCAACCGCTGGCGAATGTTCAGAAATTTGGGTTGCCGTTTCTTATTTTAGACGTGCCCATTTCGAAACTAGATGTGCCAAATTTTGTCGTGTAAATGGGACAGTGGCAGGCCAAAAAAATTGGCCCGCGTGCCAAAATTTGGAGTGCCGGGCCCAAAACCCTTGTCGTGTAAACCGGGCGTTATAAGGCTAACTGTTAAGCCTTCATCATATCCAAGTTTCGTACAAGTCGCAAAAATCCATCAACAGTCTTTTTCCACGACCGAAGCTGCAGGATAAACCGACCGTCCATCTTCTGGAATAGTGTACAATATCAAAGATCACCGAAGACGCGGGTGTCCGAGCACAAAAAGGCTGTATTGACGTTTGATGAAAATTCCAAAGTTGTGAGCCACGTCCACGAATGTCATCATTAGATGGACTTTGATGATGTTTAAGTCGTCGGACATGAGCCAAATTACCATAAACGGCTTTTCCTTGAAGCTTTGATGTAATAAAATAATCAACCATTCAATAGATAAAGTCAAGAAATTGTGATATTATAGAAGAGTAATAAATAAACAACATGCCAAAGTCTCAGGGCCGTGCGATATCCCGTACTCGAGTTATTCTGCAAAATGTACTATTCAAAATTATAATGTTTTGTATGGAAACGCCATCTGAGGGACGCCAAAATGGTGGCCGGAAACGAGTTAAAACATATGTTTCTTACTTTAGCTACCTCTAAGGCTTTGCTATCTCTGTTGAGCTTTAACATAGACGCTTCTCTTACCATGTTGGCTTTTCAAACCTCAAACCCACACGGTGAATCGATGTTTTCATGTAAGTGGCATGCTTGTGAGCAGACATTTTTATTATTATTATTATTATTATTATTATTATTATTATTATTATTATTATTATGTGAAAACCCTCTCTAAATCATGTTAGATTTCAGTCATTTTTTTTCCTTTGCAGCAAAGTGCACAATACAACTACGTGGCGGTGTTTTGATTGGCCAATGCACAATAGAAGGCACGTGGCGGTGTTTTCATTGGTTAAAGGACACCGCAAAGTCCAAAGGTAGAAAGGATAGAGACAGTTGTTTTGAATTAAGTTATGTACATTTACAATGTAAGCCAAATCCACAACTTTTGGAGTCACGTTGTTTTCACGAGGACTGCGCCATTTTCGATAGGCATGCAAAGTAGACGAAAATGGTATAAACTCCGTTCTGCTGAGGGTATTTTTCTCGGCCTCTGAAGGGTGTATAATAGCTGCACTTGCAATGCGCTCGCCGCGAAAGTCATCCGATATTTTTTAAAAATGTTCTCTTCAGTGACTCTCGACCTACGCGAATCGCGAAGCGGAGACGCGATTCGCATTGCGCAGGAAACACGACGTGAAGGGCAATTTGAAAAAAACGTAACATGAAAACAAAAAGATAGGTATAATATAATACCTATATATATAATAATACCTATCTTTTTGTTTTCATGTTACGTTGTTTTCAAATTTTCAAACTGTAACGTTTTTTATTTTACGTTGTATTGTTTACCTTTATTATAATATCATGTTACATCTACAACGTTTTTTAAACTGTAACGTCGTTTCATCTTAGGGTCATAATATGTAACACCCTGATGAAGGAAGGCTGTGCCTCCCGAAATATTGGTTTAAATATATATTCCTAGCCGTGTAACCAGCCTTGCTTGTTTTTTACCGTTTTCTAGTTTACAATTTTATAGCTGGTTAGATCTATTACAGGATCCGGCTCTTCTATTTTGCAACGGTGGTCCTTGCTAAAGTGTTTTCCAGTGTTTTTTATATTGGAATGGCCGCAATGGCTTCTGGTTTCTACGCCGCTGCGCATACACAAGCTCGACCAATCCCTGACAAGTTTGAGCACCTGTTGCAGCTGCAATCGTTGGTAGCCACGTTCTTCAATCTGAGCGTTGGTGTGTTGCTGAGGATTCCTTCCGAGATGGTCAACTTCTCCATTGAAAAGGACAAAGATTCTGTTGGGGTCACTGTGCTGCTGATTACAGCTAATGTCATGGTGATAGGGCTTGTAGTTGGTCAGTATCCAGAACTCCTATTATCCTATTATAATAGAGATTATCTGGTAATAATGACGATGACAATCCCAGGGACAATGGTAATGACAGTGACAATGCGGATGCTTGTGAGCTTTAAAACTATGTCTGACGTCTTGTCTCCATCTGTGTGCAAATGAAGACTAGCATTGCATTACGCGGATGAAAGAAAAGAAGCTTCAAAATGTCTAAGAAATGTTTTCTCTGTTATTGCAGTCCGTTATCTCCTGTCATTATTGAAGAGTCTGTTCAGAGTGTATAACAACCCACAATGCAACTGGGAGTGCTGCTTGAGTGTGATCCTCTCAGCTAAAGATGCTGGTAGAAATCTCAAAGGAATCGCTGAAGACATGGATGACCAAGATATTAGGAGGAATCAGATCCGAGGAGACGAAATTACCGTAAGATTTCCTTCAGAGTTTGGGGATTGATGCTTTGCTTTCGTTTGTTTGTTGTAACATGACTATATCGGAGGCAGCATGGTCGAGTGGTTAGGGCACCGAACTTGTAATCCGGAGGTCCCGGCTTCCAATCCCACTCTGACCACTAGCTAAAGTTGTTTCACGTTAGCCCCGACTTCATATCCTTGGCCACCCTAGTAAATAGTCAACTGGTCTGCCGTCTGCCAATTGGGATTCTTAATCTGTTATGCTCCATTTATACTATGTTTTTTGGATGATATTAAAACCAATATTCCTGGAAATCCTCCTTTGCACCCAACTATAATGAGTAAGAAAGAGAAGCAGCAGACGGGAAGGAGAGAGGGTCTTTAATTTTCAGTTCATGTTCTTTGTTCTTTTCTTTGGTTCATCTTGCAAGTGAGGGAAGGTGTCAGGGAGGAGGCTGTGAACACCATTAACACTTTAATCCTCAGTGTTAACATACATTTGTTATGGTACTAGTTGAGAGAATGTGGTTGAACATCCTATCTTTGATGATCATCTCTTTTATTGTTATGATGTGCGCTAAGGGATGGGCATTTTTAGATACAGACCATTGTTTGTGATTAAAAGAATTAACGTTCATTTACTGGAACAACTTAGATCGTGTTATAAGGTTCTAACTTGTGAAAATGGAGACAAAAAACTTAAATATGACTAATGATATCCACACCATGTCGCAAATGAAGTCAGATGTAAAAAGGCTTGATCACACTAGCGACATAACAACATAAAAAGGACGTTATCTGGGCGGAAAAGGGACGCTATGTTTGCAGCGTGAACACACAGACATAATGACATATTAGCAACATAACAGCATTAACATAACGTCATAAAGGAAAAAAACTGATCTTTTCTTTATGTCGTTCATCCTTGTTATGTCGTTATGTCGCTAGTATTTCACGTGTTGTTGTAACTGGCATGATAACGATAATTGTGACCGTTTAAACAGATGCCAATGGGACTTTATTTCTTATGGTGCTATGTTCAGATAAGAGTGAGGGACCGTGTATGTGAAATACCTTGTCCTTGGAATTCGAAACTGGGTTGAATCTATTCCATAAATTTTGAAGTTCACTGGTCTTGAGCAGCGGAAGCATTTATTAGAAATCACTACCGTATATATCACACTGACTTTGTCTTGACTTTCTTCAAATGC
>JAEMWC010000554.1:110000-130000 GCA_016490735.1 Pachyseris speciosa | reverse complement strand
TAAGAATCATCGTTTGAATGTTTGCTTGCTTTGATAATTTTATCGTATCCCTACAGGGATACTGAGGCCCGTGTGGTTTCGCAAGTGCTGCCTGTTCGTTATAACTGGATGTTTTACCGCTGAGAATCTTTTATTGAAGAGCCTTTCTCGGTGGACATGACACGTAACAGTAAAACTATCAAGGCACTTCACGGTTTTGTGTCTGCTTAGCCAAGCAACGATTTTGTGTGAAATGGCGCTATTATGCAGCTCTGCATTCCGAATGATTGCTGACTGACTAAACTAGAACTACCAGGTTCGTACTGCTTTCACTTTTTACGGACATTTATGTCAAAATTACTTAGCACTTTTTCTAGCTTATTACGAGACATGTTTGTTACTAGTTCAGTCGGAGTTCTCTCATTCATTCAGCAGTTGTGAGGTAGTATTAGTGACACGGTTTTGCTGTCTTGTTTATGTGATCAATACACTGTATGCTTTTATTCAAACTTTCCCACCTTACAGTATTTCGAGTGTTTCCTTTTCATTGTGGTGGTATAGACCCATAAATAAAGTGCTTTCCACAGAAGGGCATATATCACTTGTTGGGCTTAAAATCCAAAATCTCGCTCGCTCGCTCGTTCCACTTCAGCATACAGAGTGGTAATGAAGTCTCTCACGAAGTTCTGCTCTTATTTATGATTTGAAGGTTGGACTTCGATGTTTTAGCTCATCAGCTTTTGCCAAAACTAAAGAAACAGAATCAAAAAGCAACTGATGCCTTTTGGTGAATAAAAAGAAAAGAGAAATGCACATCCTAGTTGACACACAAGGAAAATAAATGTGACTTCAAATGTAGCAATCTCAAACTGAAATGCAGTTTTTACTTGATTAGAACAAAGACACTAGTTGTACAATCACATATACTGAACTATTCATCTGTTGTAACAATCAATGTACAAATACCTCGGTTTTAGACTAAAAACAAACTGTGAGAAAAGATAAATGGGAACACTATGCTATAAGCATTAATTCAGTATATTCAATTAAACTAAACACACTAAAATATGGATACATATCACTGATACATTTGTATAATTATTGTACAAATATAGAAATGAAACGTTTTAAGCAGCTAAAAACAATACAATCAAAATAATAAATTGGATTATTCCTACAAATGTTACTTTGAATATGCTAGAGTGGTGTTCAGTCGAGTTGAGAAAGTAATTCTCATTTGCCTTGGTTGCTTTGCTTCACACTGTGGTTGGTGAAACTCACACCCCTCAACCAGTGAGAACCAAACACACTAGCAATCTGCTGACCAGCTAAACATAACTTTTGCTTTGAATGCTGATGAATTCATTGTACTCCTTGCACCTGTCATGATTGGTCGGAATCATTACTTTGGTTTTATGACACTCAACTGGAAATCACTCTGACACTGAGTGAAGTCATGCAATTATACAAACCACAGAAAGCAACCAAATGCCTGATTGTAATGTCACACACTGTAACTCAGTGAATAGCACGTTTGTATAATTATAATTTACATTTGTATAGCACAGACCTCTATGTGAATATATTCATTTGCGCTTCACAATATTGTTAAAGTAATATTATGTTAAAGTGCTACTACGATCAGAAAATCACTTGTGTTTTTTCTTCAAATTTCGAAAGTGTGTTTGCTTAACAACCGACTCACGAAATTTCAAGCTTTAATTTGGAGAAATCAGTTTTTTATTTTGACTGAAATATTTCTATTTAGTGATTCGCCATTACTAACTTTAAAATCTTGAGAGAACTGGATCGAGGACAAAATGACGTAAAAAGCTCACAAGAGTAAGAATGCAGTGTGTGTAAACCCGGCTGATTTAGTATGCAGCATGGGAATTTTGAGCTTTCAGACTCTCAAACTCGTGTTTTGCATACTTATAAGCTGCATTCACACACTGCAATTTTAAACCAGTGAGAATATGACGTCATTTTATCTTGGATCCAGCTCTCCGAGGCCTAATCGGTCAGTTACGAACGTGAGTAATGGCGGACCGTTAAATTAAAAAGTTGCACTCAAAGTAAACAGTCTTCTGCTTGAAATTAAAGCTTGAAATTTCGCGAGTCGGGTGTTAAGCAGACACACTTTCGAAATTTGAAGAAAAAAGACAAGTGATTTTCTGATCGTAGTAGCACTTTAAAAGTAACTAAAAACATAAACTATTAAAAACTACAAACGCATACACAATCAAAGGCAACAATTGCCAAGTCATTGTCATACGCAAAATATATTTCTCCTGCACTAATTGGTATGAACTGGTTTTTGAATAAGCTGTTATCATAAGCAATGAAAATAACTTGTCTGCTGTTATTTTAAGCGGTCTATTAAATAAAAGGCAGCAAGTAATTTAAACGTAAGCCTAAGGTTGGTACAACTAAACTTACGGCAATTTTGTTATTAATATATCTCTTGAATCATCTTCGTTGTGGTTTACCTTTATCAATGCAATCATAATTTTCACGCCATTGTTCTGTTTCACATCAATAATAAATTATTTACCAATCTATTTACGTCAATGTAAAATGTAGTTTTCCAGGCTACCCTAGAGCAGTTCAACATGAAATACAACTGGCCAACTGTATTTCTTCAAAGAACCGTCTCCCCCTACCCCACCAAGTCCTTAAGATTACAATAATGTTCCAATATCACTGTTATATTGGCTCTCATAGTCACTGCCCTTCTAACAGTCTATTCTTGAACTTATACATACGTCATAAGTCATCCAGGCTATTCAAGGTACCACAGATTGTCACAATTTATCTTCTTAGTTTGCAGATAGAATTATTTTGAACAACAACAACAACAAAAAATAGCCACTAATGACTCTAGTCCAACTAAACAAATACCCCTGAACCAAGACATCAAAGACAAATTCTGTAATGGGCCACATGAACTTGGTAACGGTTACCAAAACTTTCAAGCTTAAATATGGTAGTCATCCCTATCAATTCCCTTCAATTCTCTGAATCTAAACAACAAATTTTGCCTACAATTTCTAATACACCAGTGAGTGTTCCATACCTGCAATTTAAGCTATAGTTTAGTGATATAAGGAGAGTGAAAACACCATCACAGTGGCCATGAAGTGGAACCTTCAAGGGGAAAGAAAAAGGGGAAGACCAAAGCAGTCATGGAGACTTACAGTGACAAAAGAGCTGGAGAACACCAGGAAGACACAGGGTGAGGCCAAACAGAAAGCAAAGAACAGAGTCCATGGTGGAAGCCCTATGCCTCACGACCTACTATTTTCCATGAATTTGACTCAACAGCTTAATAGTTCAATACAAAGACTGTGAACCAACAGATGAGGGAACTACCCTGTCAAAAACAGTCCTCAGCTTCTTGTGACTATAAATGACTCGAATCACTTGATACCCAATCACACCACTAACTGCAAGTGACCTATAGAAGGACTTATCGCTGCCTCTTCCGCCCCAGCTGGGTGTGTTGCGTTTCTTGCAGTCATAAACTTGGTGGTCTTCATCAAGAAAAATCATCTCATCTGCGACAAAGTTTCTTCCTTTTAAGGCACATGTGTTGTTTAAAACTACTTTGAGTAGGTGATCACTGCGAATGTAATCAGCAGTTGGATACTTACGCATGTAATCAAAACGTTTGGTCGATTCATGGGCTATAGCAACACCAGCTATGTGGTTGACGGAGTCTTCAAACAGGCATTTTCTACAATTATCAACAAATTCTCGTTCAAAAGCTCTCATTAACTCTTCTTTAGCGGCATCACCCTCGCAGTCTTCTGAAATATGCTGAAATGGAGTATGTAAAAGGTTCGGATTCTTCTGTACATTAGCAAAAGATTTTCCATCCATCAAAAGTAGTTTAGCTCGTCTCTTTGTCTTTCTTGCAAAACTTGGCCAGCTGCTTGTACTGGTGACCTTGTCGCAAAAGTCAACCCTATCATCATCTGATAGCGCTTTCACAGTCTTCGCAAGGCACGTTTGGAACACACGTTGACCAAACAAAAGGCCCCTGGTAATTGAGCACTTGTGCCACCGATGATCATCTCCATCAAACTGGTACATGAACTGGATGTCGTCATCGTTGGTCCAGTAGAGAGGAAAGTTGAGACATTCTGCAAGGCTTTTTACAATTGCTCGAGTCACACCAATTCCTCGTCCATTCTGAGGCAAAACAACATACACCAAGTTGATGTCCCTTGCTGTAGGATACTGGAGACCATCTATGGTGGTTTTGAAAGCTTCTAAGTGTTGTGGTTCCACGACAAGAAAAATGTTTAAGCCAATGGGTTGACCGTTTTGTTTTTTCTTTTCATCTACCCTGCTAATTTCGTTCTCTACTTCCTCAAATGGATGCTTGTCTTTACTCCAGGGATCATCTTGAAGAAAGTAATTTCCTTTAATATCTGGTGTTGGACCAGGTCGGACTGTTGGGATGAATATTGGTGCCAAGTGCATAGAAGGATCTTTAAATTTGTCTTGAATGGCTTTGAGGTTTTCAGCCATCTTTGAGGAGATCAATGCTTCCAGACATTTTTCACCCTGGATGCTCTTCCTCAGATGAATTTCATTTTCAGGCAGTGGCTGTTCTTTGAGAATTTTGCAGGAAATGGAAGACCTCTGATAGGCAAACAGACTTTCCCAGGCCAAACGTAGGCGTTTTGCCACTTCTTCATCTTGCCAGTTTAGGACTAAACTTGGTTCTAGTTCCACATCAAAATGATCCTTGTCGCTAAGTACATTGACCAATGTCAATGCCCATAAATGCATATCCAAACCCTGAGACTGCGGAAGATTCAACTCTCCATGTCTCAATTTCAACCTCGTCTCCAGCCTGCGAATAACATCTGCCGCTTTAGAATGAGAGTTAAGCAGACGCTCTTCCATTTCTTTTACGATTTTCTCATGACTGGAGAGTGGTATCCTGCTGCTTTCCTGGGCATCAACCATTTTCTCAGGTAAAGGAAGTTCTTGCTGAACTTCTAAGGAAGGATGAGGGTATATCTCTAGGGTGGCATATTTGCAAAAATCAATTACCATCAGCAACTTCTGGTACAGTAATCTCAACAAGTCAGTCTTGCATACAACATCAAAAGCTCTGACAGCAAATAATTCCCGGACAACTTCTTGAAGCTCCATGATTAACTCGAAATGAGACTTCACATTGTGACTGTCACGACTTTCCTTCAGAAGGGCAATTTCCATGTCGTTCAGAAGAATGTGAAGAAGGTCCTGACACAACTCTCTCTTTTCCTCTGAACTGGAACTAAACCAACGCCTCTTCATAAATGTGCCAAATTGACTTCGGTTCTTCCTCTTTTCTAAGACATGGACCAAGTAAGCAGGCGCAATGTTTGCACAAAAACGCTGCACTCTGGTGTTGCACAACAGCCTGCCAAGTTCTATGAGATCTGTAGGGACATCCTGCAATGCAAACCAGTTTGCATTCATGAAAGCATTGATCAGTCTGATCGTATAGTTCTCAAGTGAGTCCTTCAACACTCCAACAAGAAAATTCTGCGTTTCACTTGAAAACATAAAGTGGCTGTACAAAAAGCGATGAACACTTGTTAATTCTGATTCTAGAGGAAGCCTTGTTTGCTCTATAAAAGAACAGATTAGCTTGCTTGCTTCATTCATGTTAGGGAGAATTTTAAAGTCTGTTGACCCCGATTTCACTCCTACGGGTTTCTTCTTTTTCTTTTCGTCATCGCAAAGGCTGTTTCCAATTCGCGTTCTCAGCTTTTTGGCAACCAAGTGGACATTTTGCAACAATGGGTAGAGTTTTTGCGTCACTTTGACACTCTGCACGTGGTCACTGATCACTTTCTTCAGTGACTCAAAAATGCCTGAGTTTTCTGGATGAAAATAAATCACGTCGCTTTCTTTGGACAATTTTTCCAGGAGGGTCTCACCAGTGAGCTGAGGAAGCTTGGCTCTTACATCTTTGTAACATCCCTGCCTTACTTCATCATCAAGGGTGATGGACAAAAATGTCGACCATGCTTTGTTCAGGTGTTCTTTGCTCTCTTGACACAAAAGGTCAAAACTATGCGATGATGTACATCTTTGTTCTCTGTCGTTAACTATGTGAACAAGTTTTGGTCGAGATGTAAACTCCAGTTCTTCAAGTCTGCGAAATATGTGTGCAATATCTTCTGATGAAACCGGTCTCTTTGAATGGCCACCGTTAAAAAACAAAATGACATCAGCTTTGCTTAATTCCACATTGATCAATTCATTTCCAGTTTCACTACCGTATCCAGGCATGTCTACTAGCTCCACTTCAATGTCAAAATGGCTTAAATTCGTCCTTTCTTTGAGATAATGTAAAAAAGGAAATGGTCCCTGAAGCTCCAGGCATTTCGCACCTTTCAGGCTTGCAGCTTCTTGAAACTTCATAAAGAGTAAGTTGTTCACACGAGCCAAAGTGCCATTGCCAAGTTGCTCTTTCGGAAGCCAAACAATAGGTCTTTCATTTGAATCCTGTTTGTGCAACACAACCTGAACATTCTTACTGTATTTTACGTAAACTGGAACGGGTGTCTGGCTGGCTCCGATTGCAGAAGGAAGGGGCCCATTGCTTACCTTTAGCGCATCAGGTAAATGCCAATTTAAAAGAAAGTTGACAAAAAAACTCTTACCAACGCCAAGTGGCCCAACTACAGCAAGCGAAATACTTATCTTACTTTCGCTAACAAGTGTACTGTGAAAATTGTCAAAATTTTCTCTTATTAAAACGTTTTCTAGCCTTCTCGGTTTCTTCTGGTCATAGTACAGCAAGTACCAAGCCCCCTCCACAACATCAGAACAAAGACTGGCATTCTCCCACAAACTTGACTCTTGAGATGTTCCTAAGAAGCTACGAAATGCCTCCTTTGTATAGCTTTCTACGTCTGCAAAGATCAAAGGAAAGAATTACAGATGTGAAAATACTTCTCTGCTATGTCGTGAATATTGCCCAAAGGTCTTTACAGGAGGTAAAAAGTGAGAATTTTAAGAAAAAAAAAGCAGTTTAAAGACCAGTGTTCGCGTGCTCTACTGTTAGACTGCTACACTGCTACACTGCTACAGCCACGTACTGGAAAAAGTAAAGAGTTGAATTTTAAAAAAGTACAGAATCAGATAGACTTGAACCCGGAAACGATACCTCAATGCATTCTAACCAGGCCTGAAAATGTATGGGAATCCTTACCAGATATAAGGCGAAATAGCCCATATTGCAGTTGTGTGCATTTGGACACAAACCTTACCTTTTCATATTCGCTGAAGATAGTACACAAATAAAAGGAGCTGAGCTCTCCTGAAAGCACACGTCAGCCCGCCAAAACGTTATTTTCATCTCACTCGCCTGAAAATCTGTTGAAGATGTTTTCAGGCATCTACCTAGCTTAATTTCAATATATATTTTCATGTCATGATCAAATCCTCTAAAACTTAAAGTCTAAAATGACTGTTTTGACCCAGAATAGTTTCAATTGAGGTCTTCATGATCCTGGATGCAATCCTTTGCATGGGAGCTCTGTTATTGCAACCATTAATAATATTATTATTATAATTACATTTCATTTCCTGCGATGCACTTTTTCTTGCTGTTCAACACTACTTAACAAATAGATTCCATGTTGCCATGCGTCTGTTCAGTAATAGATCACAGATGACGTCAAAATGTGGTAAAAACAAAGAAGTGGCACACGAGCCGCAGGCGAGTGTGTCACTGATGTTTTCACCACATTTTGACGTCTTCTGTGATCTATTACTGAACAGACGCACGGCAACATGGAATCTATTTGTTTTATATAATAAAGAAACAAAATGCAAGCGAAAACGTGTTTATTTTCACATTTCTGGAAAAAAGTGGGTCGTGATGACGTAATCTGTGCATCTCTCCTCTAAAAGATCATAGCTAAGAACCAATCACAACGCGTGAACTATTCACTTTATTATATAAAGCTATATAATAATCTGCTAAAATTAATATATACATACCGGTAGAGGAACTGTAAGTAGGCTCACCTGCAGTCATCTTGATGGATGCGGCAATATTCTGGGCTTTGTCAGATGTCATGTCATCAAAACTGGAAAGCCGAAACAAAGATTGTGGTCGCTTCACGAACAATCCAAGCTCTTTGACGTCAATGGCCAAGCCAACTGACACAACAATGACCCTAACATTCTTAGCTGATAAAGCATGAAATGCTGATTCGAGAAGCTCCCTGTTGTTGTCTTTGCTTCCTGAGTTTGATGACTCTCTGCCAGCTGTTATTAAAACAACGACCTGATTTTTTCTGGAACTTCTACTGAAATTGCGAGCTGCCTCTAAAAGAGCCAAGTCCATTCTTCGGCGTTCACTTTTGGGCTGCTTTAGGTTGGTTATCATTCCATGCAGTTGAGCAGATGACAATTGGTGATCGAAAGGATTAAACCATGCTGTATTATCATGAACCCCATACACAACAACAGGATTTGAGGAATTCTGTTGGAGGATATATTTCCAGGATTCAGTCAACTGTTGAGCAAAATTTAACTCTTTTCTAAGATCTTCCTCTGATACATTTGAGGAATAATCCAAGGCAAAGACAACATCAGGATCAAATTCTTCTTCTGAAACGGCAAAAACAAAAAGACATACAATAAGACATAGAAATACACAAGCGGTTATCGGGTTGGGTAACATATGGGGTAACTTTCATGATCGATGAAACTTGTTTTCTTGTTCCTGTATGCACAAATTTTTATTCTCTGTTCTTAAGGGGGGCAGTATACCTCAATGTTAATGAAATAAGAAGTGATTTTATGAAGAAATTAGAGAAAAGAAGACACACACAAACACCCAGACAGTCCATAACAACGCGAGTGCACGTCAGGTTAAGGGCGGACTGTTTGGTGTTTGCCCATTAATTTTTAACGTCCAAATTAACTTTTTAACCACCTTAATATCTTAATTTTTCTCATCTTCCCTAAAAATCACCCCGCTCCCCCCTCCGCCTTTTCTTCTTCTTCATTAACAAGTTCTAAGAAAAGAAAAAAAGTAAAAAAATATTCTACCATCTCCGGAGGCCTCTCCCATTGTATCTTGAGCTTGCTCTTCAGTTTCATTAATCCACTGTTCCTCTGCTGCTTGAGTTTCTCTTGTTTTTATCTCCATGGAGATTCCTGGATTAAACTTGTTTTCCAATAGAGCTGAACTTTTCCAGGTCTCTGTTCGAGCCCTCTTGACTGGTTGAGTCATTTGTACTACATTAGTCTTGCTTTCATCTGGATCAATTGCTTCACCTTTAACAGCTTTTCATTTCCTGGTATTACCAACATGCTCCTGGTTCATCATCGGTAATGTACTGTCAGTGATCTCCAGAGATGAAGGAAGCTGTGCTGAAAAAAGTAAAATGTGATAGTCGTCTTGTACCTGACCAGGTAAGGCTAGCAGCATAGAATTCTAGAAAAATGACAAAAGCTGGATCCCACAAAACCTCCCAAATTGTTGTTTTGCAAACAATCCTTTCAAGGTTATATGCAGTGCCAAGTGTCGGTAAATATTTAACTATGTTCACGCACTTTATTAGCCTTCGTTGGCATTGCAGTTTAAAGATTGATCTACTGGTATTAAATTCGGAGATAAATAATAGACGTAGCCGAAATGGATCCTTGAACTTGGTCTGCCCACGTTTTAACGTGAATCCGAAGGGTGGCGTACAGTTGCTGTAAGGGCTGCTAGGCTATGGAATACAATACCAAATTCTTGTTAAAGAAGATTGAATGAGTACATAGTTTTAAAAAGACCTTACTTGACTTTTATGTATATTCTTAACCTCTTTGATTTATTTTATTCTGGTTTTTCTCTTAATTTAACATTTTATTCTTGTATTTTTACTGAGGGTCCCCAATAGGGTTCTTCAATCCCGCCATCCCGACCGGAATTTTCCCTCAATCCCCGGTCATCATTACAATCCCGAATCTCGTCCCCCTTTTCCTTCAAAATCCCGAATCCCGGCCTTGAATTTTGCCAAATCCCGGATCCCGAAAAACCTATTGAGGACCCTCTTTACTGTTGTTCTATTTTATTCTGTGCATATTCTGATTGTGTTTTAATTGTAATTTTCAACTATTGTTAATTGAGGGCCGCAGGTTTGTCTGTTTTACTGTTATTATAATTATATTATTATAATTGCATGTAAGACAACAAGACATGTACCAATATCAAAATTAGAAGATTGACGATGAAAAGATAGGAAATTCAGTGATTGCAAACTCAAGCCAAAGTTTCCCAATGAGCGAAAAACAGTGCTCGATTTACCTCTGCCGTGAGAGGCTAACTTTAGGTGTAACATTAAGATCCACCAGGGATTACATCATGGCGATGTTCAGAAGACAGAGGCACACATGCAATCCTGGCTTAAGAAAATTAAAATGCAAAATTGGAAAGATACATTCCTAACTGCAACAAAACCCTATGGCTGTGACTAGAGTGTTCTAAGGCATGGCTGTCACTAATTTGTAAAACAGCAGACACCGGTACAGTGGAATGGCCAAGTCAAAAATGACTTTTTTTCTTAAACAACTTTGGTTAACTGCATGTATTAATTTTAGTATTCCAAGACAAAAAAATCCAACACATGATGCAATTTAGATGCTTAAAAAATTCAAGTGATATTTTTGGGTCCACCTGCATGGAATACCTGCAAACACCTTAGCACAAGTATACCACTCATCAGTGGTTTTTGTTTAATGCTTTCGTTTCTTTTCTGAAGAGCTAATATCAGTTCAATTATTTATTTACTTATTTATCCCATTTGTTGGGAATTCATTGCACTTAGCATGCTGAGGGTTTGCTGTGGTTGTCACCAGCATTACCTTCTTTAAGTTTTGTGGTAGATAGTACCTTAGGTGAAAAAAAATCACAAAATACGTTTGGACCAGCCAGGACATGACAAGGAACAAAGAAGTAAAGGTATAGAAGGCTTTATTTTGCATTATTTCCAGTTTTCTTGCTTGGAAATTTCATAAGCAAATACCCCAAAATTTAAGTGCGCAGGACATCTGAAGAACCCATAAAGTAAAGATAACTACTATTTTGAATCACTCAAGGTAACCTTCCAATTTATATGATTGGGCTATCTGTGCATCTACAGGATTTAAGGTAATTCCCTTGAAAATGACGTATTATCCAGATTTTTCCAAACTTGGCACAAATGATTGTCATTGCCTAGTTTCATACCGTGAGGTACTGGGTCGAGTGCGGACTTTCGCGGACAAATTTCAAAAAACGTACATGGCGTCCGCTATCGCGAAGGAAAAGGCGTCCTCATCACCGGCTTAAAACAAAAGGAACAAGGAAGCGGAAAACTCGTCGGAAGTTTACAGTTTTGACTTTATAAAAGAACAGATAAAAGAGAAAAATATCAAGTCCCTGGATTGTGATGTCTTATCCAAATTTTGTGCTAAGCTGCAACTCAAAACATCAGGCACTAAAGAAGCCCTCATTGAACGCTTATCCCCACTACAGGACGATGCCTTGATTGGAAAAAGGATAACTTTGATCGATAAGAAGTTCAAGTTTCCGACGTCATTGCCGAGAGAAAGCGTTCCTCCAGCTACAGCCGGATGGAAATTTGACGTTTCACTCTTTCCCAAGATCGGACAAGGCGAAATAGAAGCTTATCAATCGCATAAGCGCCAGGGGAGAAAAGGGCAGTATAGAAAGGCTTACAGAATGTTCCAGTCTCGAAGAATGAAGCATATCAAAGCTATACAGGGGAAGGAATGTCAACATATGTAAAAGCCAGCGTTTTGAAGAGTGTTTCTACAGAAGTAATTCTGCGAATGTCCTGTGGGTACTTGTGGTCTCTGCTGCCATGCAGTTCTAGTTCTTCTTCAGCTGAAATACTTTACCGAACACAAGAACGTTCTCTTAGCTTTGACTTGCACCCAGAAGCTGCAAAAGTGGCACCGCCCTAGTATCTCTGACAAGGCAAAAGCCAAGGCAAAGGCGGCATCTCACATTCATTCATTCATTCACATTCACATCATAGAAATGTTCAATCAGCAAGGAAAGCCATTTACCACAAGAGATTAACCAAAAAAGTTCAAATAATACATTCTTCCGAGTCTGTGACTGACATTGACAGGAGTGACTGGTTTACAAGAGATGTAGGTGAAATCAGTCACAAGGTACAAGATAAACTTGAAAGTATTAACATTGATATCTCAAATCATTTTTTCAAGTGCTTGACAAAGTACAAAATAGAATCTGGCTTGAAACAACATATTGAATACAGAAATGCATATCACTGTAAAATCATGCAGGAGCATGATCATGCCAAACACTCAGTGTATTATGATGAGACATTACTCATGCCTAGATACAAAGGTAATGCTCAGGACATATGGCACTCAAAGTTAGGGCCTGTCAAGCAGAGTCTAATGATGTTCCAGAGAATGCCAGCAAAACAAACTGGTCTCTATTTTCCACTGAAAAGTCTAAAGAATTGCTCAGTTTACTTTCTCAAAGTAATGATGAAATCATATCAGTAAAGCTCCCCAAGTATGAAAAGGTTGATATCATTGGTGGGAGTCACTATGTTAATGTGGTTCAAGTTCAAGTGAGTGGTTTACCAACAGGATAGGAGTTATTACTGCTAGCAAGTTGCCAACATTGCTGGGTATGAATGGGCACAAGGAGTTTGATGCAGCTTGGTTTTGCATCAACAACAAGCTGGACGAATGCACGTATCAGCCAAAGAAATTCAACAACTTTGAGAGAGGACAAATGTATGAAAAGGCAGCATTGGATAACTTTACAGAAGTATCAGGTATGAGGTCAATTATAAATTATCATAAATTGAATGAGGGAGGGCTGGTATCAGATTTTCACTTTTTTATTCTAGGTGCCCCAGTCTATAGCTGTGGCTTCTTTAAGCATCCACAAGACCCTCGATACGGAGCAAGCCCAGATGGCATTTGCGAGGCATTTGCTGTTGAAGTTAAAACAAAAGCTGAAAACTCAGAGATGCCACTGGAGAAAATTTCAGGGACTCACATAGTTCAGACTAACTTCCAAATGGCCTGCACCAATGGTGATATCATATTTCTACAGTTGTATTTGCCAGAGAAAAACATTTCCCATTTCTTCTTGGAAAAAGAAATGACTTACTGATAAATGTAGTTAAAGATATTACAGATCACATGCTTCAAAACACAATTTTTACTGATTGGCATTATAATGAACACTCCTACAGTGTATCTTAAGAAATTAGGAGAGCAACTTCTAGGAGGCACTGCAACCTTTGAAAGACTTTGCCCTCTTAGGTCATGGATTAATGGACTTGCTAAAGATATAAAAAGAGTGTCATTTTGTTGCTAGAGGGCATATTTTTTCTCTTGAAATGAATAGATAGATCATAATCAAGACTGTGGTTCCTTTGCATAACTCTTTAATAGCATCGCCCTGGTGAAAATCTTTCAAGGATCTTCAAGGATCCTTAAAGATCTGCATGAGGATCTTCATGAGGATCTTAATTAAGATCCTCAGACATCTTGGTAAAGATCCTCAAGGATCCTTCATTTTCTTGCCAAGATCTTTGAGGATCCTCGAGGATCTTCAAGGATCCTTGTAGGATCTTTAAGGATCCTCAAGGATCTTGGCAAGAAAATGAAGGATCCTTGAGGATCTTTAAGATCTTGCAAAGATCCTCTAGGATCCTCCCAATATCTTGCAAAGATCCTCTAGGATCCTTCCAAGATCTTGCAAAGATCCTCTAGGATCCTCTCAAGATCTTGCAAAGATCCTCTAGGATCTTCCAAAGATCTTCAAAGATCCTCCCAAGATCTTGCAAAGATCCTCTAGGATCCTCTCAAGATCTTGCAAAGATCCTCTAGGATCTTCCAAAGATCTTCAAAGATCCTCCCAAAATCTTGTTCAAGGTCCTCAAGGATCTTTAATTGGATTCCCAAGATCCTTGAAGATCTTCGACGATTCCTATATGAGTATTGCTAAAGATATTACCTAGACCTTGTGAAGATCCTCAAAGATCCCCCCATTATAAAACAAATGGAGTCAAAATTGTCCAGTTGAACTAAAAGACATGTTTTTCCTTTAAAAACGGGTACTATTATGCCATGGGAAGGTTACAGAGTTCTTAGTACATTTAAACGGCCTGAAATTAGCTTGCAGTCTCGAGGAAAAAAGCACATGGTCGATCTTCAGTCAAACATTTGAAGTCAATCGTTCATCAAAATTAATATAATTTGCTTTTAACTAAAGTTTACCTGTTTCAAAAGATCATTGATCTACTTTGTAGTGTTTTGAGACATCATTTTAAGCTTAAAACAAAGGAAAATTGACACTTCACATCAAAAGTTAATTTCATTCAAAATACCACTATATTTATTAAATATGCAATAAAAATTTCATTTAAAGAAAGCCGTTGTAACATATTCATAATTAAAAAAACGCACGCACAAGTGCAAGCTCAGATTTTTAACAGAGCACTTGATAAAATTTTCCTTCTCATAAAAGAATATTTATATGAGAGAAATTACAATTATTGTTTTCAAATGGTTACAATGCCACAGTGACCATGCCATTGCTGCCTAGCATTTTCCATGGGTTTTGCTTTTTCTCTGTTTATCATGCAATTAACTTCATTTATTAATATCATCATACAATATATATATATATATATATATATATATATTTGTTCTGGAATGCTAACAGAAACATCTCTACAAACAAAAAAACCTACGAGATAAGGTTTGTAGATTACTGCGCCTTTCATGGAACTCAGTGGGAGAATGTGGTAAACCAATCAGATCGCAAGAATGAACAACAGAGACGGTGAAAACAATAACAAATGCGTGCAAGGCCTATCGGATGAACATGGGTCTTTAAATGGATCCATCACAGTTCAGATCAAGAGAATTGTTGTCTTAAACTCAGAATCTACAAATTCTATTTCTACACTCTCACATAATTATCACAACAAACTTAAGCAGTTAAGAGATAACAGCTACAGTTATTTAAATGTGAAGTCCTAAAGACTATTAAGCTTGACGGGAAGCATTTGGTGCCTAGGCTTGAGAGGACGAGTCCTGAGCCCTCATAACAACTGTGAGCGTTAAAGGAGCACTGTCACTGGGATTTTGGCTGTTTTTGGTTCAATTCTGCCAAAATTACTGCCTTTTTCCTGTTATCGTGCAAAAAATGCTCCTACAAAATCAGCAAGATGAATTTCAATGAAATTTTAGCAGGAAGAGCTAACCATAATAATTTTTTTGGTGATTTTTCAATGCATAGCTTGAAATTTTGAAAAAACTGGCAAGTTTTTTCAAATTTCAATCCATTTCCATCCTCGTCATCTTACATGGAATACAGAAGTTTATAGTGTCGATGCAGTACTACAGTCTTTGGCAGCAAAATTAGACCATTATTTTAAGGTTTCCACTGATGCTTTGGCAGTTTTAAGCCTTTTAAAGTGATGGTGCAATAGCGTGACACTGTCCCTTTAAGCATCTGCATAAAAAAAACTGAGGTTAAAATTAGTCTTCCAAGAGATCACTGTATTCAGTGATCTGTATTACTCCCTAATTTATAGGAACAGTTTACAATGTGAAATACTCCATGACTGATCTTCAACTTTATTTTAAATACACTGACAGAAATCAACAACACAAACAACCAAGACACGCAATCTACAGTCATTATAAAACAAATGGAGTCAAAATTGTCCAGTTGAACTAAAAGACATGGTTTCCTTTAAAAACGGGTACTATTATGCCATGGGAAGGTTACAGAGTTCTTAGTACATTTAAACGGCCTGAAATTAGCTTGCAGTCTCGAGGAAAAAAGCACATGGTCGATCTTCAGTCAAACATTTGAAGTCAATCGTTCATCAAAATTAATATAATTTGCTTTTAACTAAAGCTTACCTGTTTCAAAAGATCATTGATCTACTTTGTAGTGTTTTGAGACATCATTTTAAGCTTAAAACAAAGGAAAATTGGGAGAGATGTGCTTTGAACAACGTGAAAATCCGCCAGAATAAAGCAACGGTTTTTTTCTGCGTAGGTACTTCATGTATGAGCCCTGAGTTCAGTGACTGCTGACCAAAACGGCTCATTCATTCCCAGTCTCTCTTGCCATTCAAAAATGCTGGTTTGAGTTTTCTTTCTCAATTTAAGAGAACATGTGTCGCGCAAAAGAGAGCAGAAATTATTTTCTGGATCAATTAACTCAGAGAAAATTGCCCTCTTGTAAAAAGTAGTGCTTGCATTATAAAACAAACTTCTGAGTACATGAATTGATTCATCTTCTGGCATGAAATAAACAAGCATATTGACGTAATGCACATGTCATCGGCTTCCCCGTGGGGTCGACCCCCGGGCTAACCAGGGGGATTGTAAAATCAGCCAAACAAACTTGAGGAATTTCCCCGGGGGCTCGGGGAATCTGTCAAGACAAAGTCCCCTGGATGAGGTGTCTCTCAGATGAAAATCCCCGTGACATCCTTTTGAAACTTGTGAATTCCCCCACCCCCTAATCTTTGATCGTAAAACAATGTCAAGATTTTCCCCCACCCTCGGGCAAAGAATCTCATCCATCTCCTCGTATTTCCCCACAAATCTCCCTGGTAGGCCCAGGGGTCGACCCCACGGGGAAGCCGATGACATGTGCATAAGGAAAAGGTAAAATGTGGGTAGTGGAGCATGACTTACTTCCTTCTATACCCAGTCAGTGATTTACATTACTTTGTTTTGTTTTTAATAAAATGAAATAAAAAGACTTGAGGCCTCTGATCACTGATTTCCCAGAAATTCCTAGAAATTCCATGCTTTTCCAAGCCATTACTGTGTTACAAAAGAAGTGAACATTCTTAACAATTCTCAGACATTCTAAGCTTCGTTTTCTTAGAATCTTGGGAATTCCTAGGAATTCTAAACATGTACAAACCATTCCCAAAAATTCCCAGCAATTCCTAACCAAATTCATGTGTGTGTGATTTGCATTGTTTGGAATTTCTGGGAATTTCTGAGAATTCCTAGAAACATTTTGGAAATTAATTAACATAAAGACCTTTCAAAGCTCTTTATTAAAATCCTTGAAGATTTTTAAAGATCCTATGAAGATCATGCTAAAGATCGCTTAAAGATCTCTGAAGGATCCTCGTAGGATCTTCAAGGATCTTGATAAAGATCTTTCCAGGATCACTCCAAAGATCCTTTCAAGATCTTTGAACGATCCTCGTCGGATCTTCAAGGATCTTGATAAAGATCTTTCCAGAATCACTCTAAAGATCCTTTTAAGATCTTTGAAGGATCCTGGTAAGATCTTTAAGGATCCTGATAAAGATCTTTTAAAGATCACTCTAAAGATCCTTTTAAGATCTTTGAAGGATCCTCAAAGAATCTTTGAGGATCTTCAAGGATCCTGATAAAGATCTTTTCAAGATCACTATAAGGATCTTTTTAAGATCCTTAAAAACATCCTCATAGGATCTTTAAGGATCTTTGCCAAGATCCTTATACTGATTTTCACTGGGATCTTTGCAAAATCCTCACAAGATCCTCGAAATGTCCTCAAAGATCTTTGCAAGTAGTTTTAGCATCTGAAGATCTTTCAAAGATCCTACAAAGATCTTTACGGGATCCTCATCTTTAAGGATCTTTGGCAGGTCTTTGAAGATCTTTAAAGATCCTCAAAGATCCTGTGAGGTTTTTCACCAGAGTGACTCACAGGTCTACAAAAAACTAGTCAAATTCATTGATAACTTGTTTAAGTATTTGTAAGTTAAGAGGATGTTGAAGGTTAAATTTATCAAATTGGATTTCATGTTCTTTGGACTTCATGGGCATTGATTACAGTTTCTCTGAACAAAAGAACAATGATATGTAGCCTGGACTGTATCTAATCAGCAACATCAATATTGCATGGTTCAATGAAACAAAACTTGAAACTCAGCAACTTGCTCAACTTACCTTGTCTCCTTTGGTCCAATAGGCCTCTTGAAAATATTAACAATGTGTGCAAGTAATTTGTGTACATAACCCATTGAGGAGATCGATTCTACTGGAAGGCCAGCAAGCATTGATAATGGCCCAGTCCCTCATCCTACCTATGTAGTTTTCATTGTAAATTCTGAGGGTGGCAATATCAAAGTTTTTACTGATCTCAGACTCATCATACTGAGCATCAAACTTTAAAGGTGGTTGGTTATGATGCAAGCCCTACTGAAGACACATTTCTGTGATACCAAAACCCTTGTCAGTCAGTACAACACTTCCTCTCCTCACCATATCAAGCATTCCACACTGTTCTGTGATATCACTGTCTGAAATTGTTCCTGGGTAGATGTCACTGCATTGTAACAGGTATCCCTGTGGGGTGACCCACACTGCAGTCTTTCCTGTAGTGTGGTATTTATACTGGCTAAAAGTGATATTATTCACATCAAAGTTTTCGGATGCCAAGATGTTTGTCTCCATACAATCGCCAAGACAAGATGTGTCCCCAAATCCTGCATTAATAAACTCGGTTGGAATAAAGGCTTCTGTTTCACCAGGTAATGGAGCCAATCTAATTCTTTCAAAGACCTCAACTAAAAATACCGACCAGGCAACAAACATAAATGCTATGCTATATCTATAGCTGTCTAGGGAAGTCCTGCTTGACCTTTCTCTATTTCTAGATCCCCGTCCTTAACATCTAAGTTCCTCCTTCTCGGGGTTCTCGATCCCCTTAGGCATAGAAGCGCACTCCTCAAAATTGCAAAGGACACTTTCGCCCTGACCCATGAAATTGTTGTGGCGTAACTCTCTTGCTTTTTTGCGGATAATAGCTCGGCTAATCTTGAGTGGTATCTCAGGCATTCGTCAGCCATCCCTCCTGTCGTTGTAAATACCAATGGAGTGAATGTGCCTTGCTCTATTTCTGTGACGCGAGAGTTGTATTTTCGCTTCTTTTCATTTTCGTGAATCCTGTAGATTTGCTTGGGGCTAAGATCTCTATACGAGTCCGCATTGGGATGACACAACCTTATATCAAAAAAAGCGGCCCTCTGTCGCTCCCAGAAACCCCTACAGTGGACATCAAGGCGTGCATCAGGGGCTTGGTTAGTCCCTCTGTCAAGCTCTTCGCCTGTAATAGGTTGTAATGCCGGTTCAACTTGCACATCATAGCAAACCATGTCGAGCAGCTCGGCCTGTAGATCGCGAATTTCATTGTGGCGCTGAATAACTAGGCCTCCACGCTGGCAGATCATCGCATGGTCTACTGTAAAAATGCTACCGCAAACGCACACTATCGGCTGATCGGGTATCGGCCAATCATATCGGAGCCTCACAGCATCACGAAATTCCCGTTTGTTGAGATCAAAATCCATGTCCTTGAGAGGAATAACTGTAAGCCAGTTGGATGCGCCTTTTTCACAGGCCAAGTCCACGGCTCTCTGTGTCTTGTCTGGTAACATGGCCTTCACCTCCTCAAGCTCTTCTTTTAGCCCATCTTCCTTTTCTTTCCGGGTGGCGTATATCAGTCGTTGTACCTCGGCATCTTCTGGGGTCTCATGGGATTGCGCCTCTATTTTGCTTACAAGTGGAGCGCTTACTCTAATAGAGGCTTAATACTCCGCATCTGCACTATCAGATGGATTTATGAGCCCAAGACCCCCCATACGCACCGGCAATGCTACTAGATCGCGCTCTGTCTCAGAGCAGTTACGTCCTATGAGCGATGGTATAAGCACATCCGAGATTGCACGCTCTAAGGGCTGCAGTAGGGTCTCGATATCCGGTAGTGTTCTCATAAAATACTTTCACCGATGTCTAAGCCCAAATGTGAATGCTGCATAACTAGCTTGAGGCTGAGATCTTGCAAACTCCGCCAACCTCGTCACTTCTGCCACCCAATCTTCTACCTTGCCACCCACATAATGCTCAAGATAGGATCGTGAGCCCAGCGCAGCGCCCAGGTGTTTGCGCCCCTCGGTGGTGATGTTAAT
>JAEMWC010000554.1:77500-107500 GCA_016490735.1 Pachyseris speciosa | reverse complement strand
GAAATTTAGTAGCACCAAAATCGTGGTAGGAAAGCACTGCCAACGAACATAAAAGGTTCACTGTGCCGAGCTACTTACTGTTCACGCATTGCTAGCATATGCTTCATATTATGGGCCTACAGAGTCTCTATTCTATGGGAATCCAAGTAGTCTTCCAACACTCCGCTCTTCTTTCTACTTGGAATAAAATAGCAAGATTCGAATATGTACATCAAGATTTACACATGCACGTTGAGATTTATTGACTTTATTACAAGTTGCCCAATTAAGCTCGACAGGCAAATAACCATTGCGTAATAACACAAATTATAAGGCCTTCTATGGAAATAAAAAAAAATTATTCATTTTTACCGTAATTTGAAGCCAAAATTACGAACGTTACCTCAATAACAGTTTCTGACCTGAACTCCTTTCTCGGTCTTTTGTGTCCTGTGTGATTTTTAGGTCCATTTGAGGTGATTTCTTGAATTTTATTACTACCGGCTTCTGGTTCTATATAAACCGCAGAAACCAAAGCCAAGCCTATTTCTAAACTTCCGCAAATTCCACTGAACTATTTAAATCTTGCCGCCGACAGTTTCTTTGATTTATCCTTCCTCGAGAAAGTGAAACGCAAGCTCTGCTATCCAGCACAGAAACATTCAACAACTGCCGAAGATACCTTGCTCCAGGGACCGCGCAGGGGGAGGGGCTGGGGGGTCTTTAGCCACCCCCCCCCCCCCCACTTTTTAACAGTAAAAAGCAAGTAATACTAAAAAATCTCGAAGTTACTCTTCTAATTAACGTTTTACCGAAAACTGATTATTCTTGTTTTAAAACACGACTGTTTTGTTGCTGAAAGTATATAAGTTTCACCACACCATGTTAGTTTTAAATGCATTTACAGCTATTTCAGAGGACGTTAATTAAAAATTTCCGGGGGAGCATGCCCCCGGATCCCCCTAGTTGACTCACGCTAACGCTTTCGAAGTGAGCCCCCCCCCACAATTGTAAACTATTGAGGATACGTTGAACATTCCGTCTGACATTGATCTGATGTCCTGATGTTGCACATTCGAAACAAACAAAATGCTCTTTCAATATTTTGTTCACAAAAAAGGGACATGTTATAGCGTATATACTTAGAGTCAAATATCAATATACTCAAAAACTCCGAACATAAAAGCTCACTCCCTTAAATTCTGTGTTGCAAAATGAGTTAAGTTCCTTAAGGGTCGGTTTAAACATCTGAAACGAGTCAAAATATCTAGCCCCAGCCAGCCACGGACTTGTATTTTGGACTGTCTTGTTCTTGGAGGGGCACGAAAATATGGTCGGAATTTCGGAAAGAGATAACCGCTAACATGGTAACAAACTTACTGTACTTCTTCACTAATAACAGAAACTATTCACATTTGCATGCAATGCACAAATTTCGTTTGAATATGATCAAAAATACTACCAATAATAAAAGTAAATTTTAAAAAGGTAAAAATATATAAGGACGGAATAAAACTAAACCAAGCTAAAAATCAATCTTTCTACCATCAACTATAATGCGCGTGGTCATACGGCTCGAAGATATTTTGACCGCATATCTCAGCCATTTCCTTAGAAACAATACGATCAGCAGCAGCAGAGAGCGAATCAAAATTTATGTTCGACGAAAAGAGTTTCGCATGCGCTTTGTCACATCTCGCGCATGATAGTTGATGGTAGATGTGATGTGAGAGAGGCTTTGGCACATCAATGACCTTCGTGATTTAAGGGTAGAATTGGCTGAAATTGATAATGGTATCAGGTTTTCCCAAACTCCATCTGACTCATAAGATCCAAGAACGTGAAGTTGGAAAGATAGCGAGATTGCCAGAGGTTCATGTAAAAAGGTAAGAGAAATTTTATTTATACACGGTTACAATTTTAAGATACAAGCTTGTGTGGCCGTGTGGGAGACATGTTGGTTTTTGAGGAGAAGGGAAAACCGGAGTACCCGGAGAAAAACCTCATGGAGCAGAGTAGAGAACCAACAAACTCAGCCCACTTATGACGCCGAGTCCGGGAATCGAACCCGGGACACATTGGTCCTGCTCCCCCCAGGGCCTTGTAAAGTTGTGTTGAGTGAAGAATGTTCTTTAACTATGGATGGCCAAACGAGGTCGTGCACACAACTCTAACTGGTCATGGAGCCGGCATGTCTAATTCACGGAACCCACGGAACCAGCGGAACTTACGAACCGTCTCTAAAATGCTTAAAACAGGAAATACTGACGTACCTGAATATGGTTTAAAACTTCCCAGGGTGTGCAGATATCTCCGTACGTCATTTAATGATTTTTTGTTTCATACAAAGATGGTCACTGGTTTTGACAACTTTCGCCATTTTGGAAAGTATACTGACTGCGTGGGCCATGGGCAAGTATAGTCCAAATGTAGTTTTAGATTCCCGTCTAAAAGCGTCTAAAACGAAAATGCGTCTTTTTACTGCAAGCCTGCGTTACGACTCAGTGCGGCTTTAACGTGCAGCCTGTGACCACTATTCTCAGAGAGACTATTATTAAAATACCTATTTTTACATTTCAATCAAATTGCTCAATTTTTCCGCAACTTATCTTAAAATCGCTAAATCACCCGGCACCTACCGTTTCTTTTTCTCCCCATTACATCCCCAAAAAATATTCCTTCACATTTCTCTAATTAAGCTCTTTGCTGTCGAACCACGGGTAATGTTTTCTGCGTTTTTGCGTTGATTTTATTCTTTGTATTCGTTTCGAAAGTGTGACAACAACAAAAACAATTATTCACTGTCAATTGTTGTTTCATAGTGCTCATTACCCGATACCACAAAAACACAGGAAACGTCCAATTCGTACTATTTGCTGGGGAGTTTTAAACAATGTTTTAAGCAGTTTAGAGGCGATTCCGTAGGTTCCGTGGGTTCCGTGAATTAGACATGACGTCGTGGAACAATGATGGGTTGGTTGGTACTACTTGGCGGTATTCAGTATTCCAGTTGTAGTCGATTTCAGTGTCAACCGCAGCAAATGACTTCCTCAGTCACCGTGCATGCTGGCAAAACTAGTGAAAAGTTAGGGCGGGATTCTATATGATATTGCCTTATTGTGAACAACCATATCGTTTTATTGTAAATAATAACGCATAACTAGGCTAGACTAGTTTTTCTACTTAGGAAATAATTAGATTGTGTATCATTATTATTAAAGGGATTAGTTTCTAAAGAAACTGTGGTGCTGCGTCGGTGGGGAGTGAAACACGAAAATTTGGTTTATCAACGGAGTTGATAATGTAAATTGACCACCGTACAGGGATTCGATTAGCTGACGTTTAGAGCGTTAGCCCTTCGTCGGAGCGAATCGAGGAATTGTGGGTTGTGTATGGTTTATATACAGGAAATGGAGCTACGCTATTGGTGGTAACATGGTAACCTGAAAAACATGAATAAATTAATTGAATGAAAAGCGCTCGTTGACACCGTGGGGATTAAGAGTGCCAATTTGAAAGATCAGTTTTTGCTCGAGATTTTTACGGCTTTCCGTGGTACCTTGATGTAGGGAAAGGCCGGAGATCGACATGTGTTGTTTGGAATGGTTAGGGAGATTAAAATGCCGAGCGACAGGTTTGGATGCGTCTTTGTCATCTTTCTCAACATCACGAAGATGTTCTCGGAATCGGTCACCTAGTCGTCTTCCGGTTTCGCCGATGTATAACTTTTTGCATAATGTGCAGGTTATGCAATAGATAACATTTGCGGAGGTACACGTGAAACGATCAGTGATCTTAACAGATCGCTTAGGGCCCGATATTTTGTCAGTGTTTTGAATGAAAGGACAAGTTTTGCATCGCGAGCGCGCGCATTTAAAAGTGCCAGGTTGTTCAGTCGTTTTGAATGCGCTTTTGACTAGAAAGTTACCTACATTTTTGTCGCGTTTGAATGAAATCAGTGGTGGTTCCGAAAAGATTCTAGCAGTTTCTGGATCATTTTGCAGTATCTTAAAGTTATTTAGAATGATGGCTTTAACTGGGTTATTATGCGGGTGAAATGTGAGGGTGAATGGAATTCTGTCATTCTTTTCCTTTTGTGACGTCTGTAGTGCTGACTGTTGATCAATCTGCTGAGCGCGGTGATGGCCCGATTGAACTACAGAATCAGGATAGCCACGTTTCTCGAAAAAATGGCACATTTCCTCTGATTTGTTGGAAAAATCAGAGTCATCACTACATAGACGTCGAAGTCTAAGAAATTGAGAATAGGGAATGGCGTTTTTGACATGAGATGGATGTGAAGATGAATACAACAAATAACTGTGAGAATCGGTGGGTTTGTAGTGCACACTGGTACATAAGCCGTTGCCGCTGATAAAAACTTTGATATCAAGAAAGGAATTAGCCACCTCCTGTCGTGTACAGATGAGGGTTCTTACCGTTGGGAAATCATACTGTGGCTGGCTTATTTCCTTCAATATTTCCACGGGCGTGAGCAGAAACTGCGATGATCATTCATATATCCATTCTTTAATCCGCAGTTCAAATATGATTTTCATATGTTCATTCTCATATATTCATCACTCACGGGTATATAACGAACCAACTAAATAACCAGTTCCCAGATGGCTTGTTAGCTCAGTTGGTAGAGCACTGCACCGATATCGCAGAGGTCGTGGGTTCGAGTCCCGTTCAAGCCTGAATATAATTCTTTTTCAGGCCTTATTTTCACTACTGCTTGAGTAGTGTTCATCACTGCGATGATCATTCACATATTCAAATCTTTCATTTGTTTGAATCACAGGGCGTTAGTGTCTAGCTTCCTTCGCAGCCGTTGCCGTTTGTGTCGGTTCTATTCTCCCTCCCCACCAACGTCTGCTGAACCGAGCGCTACATAAGTATTGTTATTATTATTCCATTCCAGGAACTAACCAATCACATCGTGGCTTTTAAATTTCGGTGGCTAAGTTCCCGTAGCCTCTTTTGCCTCTCTTTTGCGGCCGTTGTTTGTGTCAGTTATATTCTCCCTTCTGATTGGATACTCGGACACAATGGGAATGGAATGTTCAGCTCGGTTCAGCAGACGTTGGTGGGGAGGGAGAATAGGACCGACACAAACAACGGCTGCGAAAGAGGCTAACTCTGGTCTGGCTGTGACGAGATTTCTCAGGCAAGAATTAGGTTACTGCATGGGTTTTGTGTATTTGACAAATGCTAAAACAACTATTTTGCAACAAAGGTGCTCCATGAGTTTGTATTACCAAAGAAATACAGCAACAAACAATGAAAACAAAAATAATTTTATTGAGCTAAACATTCAACAGCAACACACCGTTGAAAATCAGTGGTCAAGAAACATGCTGACGCTACCCTTAAGACTATTGACTTTTTTTATGTAAAAACACTGCAAATCAACTTTTAAATCAGGCAGTCAGGGGATGGGCGAGCGAATCATGCAGATATCAAAAGAAGGATGACACAATTCCCGATTTAAAAGCTGCTCTGCGAAATATAAAAATTTAACTACATATGAAGTACTATTTGTCTCAACTAAACACGAATTTATCTAGTAAGTAAAATAAAACTTCTAAATTTTAAGACCTTGGTAAAAAAGAGATCAATTTTAAAACTTAAGGCAACTATGCTTTCAAACGCAAACAAGAAAAAAAGACTCCTCAGCATCCAACTGAGATTGAAAAAAAAAAGATAAAACTGTTTCGTTAATCACAGCTATAACTATTTTGATTCAAATTTTGCACAATGAAAGTACACATTTGTTAAACATCACCATTATTATTATTATTAGACCTTATTGCATGGTACATTCAAAACTGTCTCTGAGGTTCAACTGGAAAACACAGTCAAAACATAGTCTAATTACAGTTCTATGACACAAAAATATCTCTTAGAGATGTTGTAAGAGTTGAAAAGTAATTTATTAGAATTCCAAAACTGAACAAACATAAAATGTCTAACTTTGAATTAAGTCCTCAAAGGAAGAACTTATCTTGTCACAGACAAAACTATCACTACTTCCTCTATGATATTATTTGAAGATGACACATTTCAGCTCATGTGTTGATAGCAAAGAAACTACATTTTTAACAACTTACGTCCCACTGTCTATTTCCTTTATTCCTTTGAGATTCACTCGCGGTTAAAAAAGAAATACATTAGAATGAAAAAATTACAAACCCTTTTTAATTTATGAGATCTGTCTCCTAGACTATGCTTTTCCACTACAACAAACAAATTATTATTAATAATAATTATCATCATCATCATCATTAATATTATCAAGTCAATTAAACATAAAAATGATAAACATGTCCGTGTCTGTCATGTGTGTGCTATGCTACCTTCATTGTCAAATTTTCAAATCTTTTTACTCAAAGTCTAAAAACATTATACTGAACTTCTACCTTAAGTTTGTTTTTATAAATTAAAGCAAATCTCGTATATGTAACGAACGATCAACGAAAATTTTCAGGCAAAAGACGTGCTTTTTCTTATTCTCTGTAAAATTAACCTAAGCTGCAAACATGCAATAATACAAAAGCTCCTTATGCTAACATGAGCTTTTTACTGTGCATCACATATCGCAGCACCAAAATTTATCCACGTTTAGTCCTCTTAGTTGGGAAAGTGCTATGGAGTACCGGTATGTATGCCATGTCATTTCCCATTGCACTACACGAGTTGCTGTTGTTGTTGTTGTTTTGTTTTGCTTTATTTTGTTTTTTCAAAAAGACTGGTCTGATTAATAAGTTTTTTATGAAAGAGATAAATGCTCCATTTGACCAACCATTTTTCAGTTCCCAAAAATGGGCCTGATATTCAACATAGTCTTTAAAGCTCTTTGACACCTCCCCTCTACTTGAGACAAAGGGAACAAAATGCTGTGTTGGGCCACCAGTGGTTGGTAAAGTATCCCCCCCCCCCTCCCCCCAAAAAAGAAAACAAATGAACCATTAAAATGATAACCACCCCATATTTCACATAAAAGATGAGTTCAATAAAATGATTCTGAGTGATTTGCTATTCTACAGAAGGTAAGCATATGCTGGGAATGACTTGACACTACACATTCCCCTTGCAACCGATGAATAAAATTGGTAATTACAACTTATAGGGTGGTTGTTTCCTAACATCACTATCACCACCACCGCCACCGCCACCGCCACCGCCACCACCATCATCATCGTCGTCGTTATCATCATCATCAATAACAATAATGGTTTATGGGAATCTGAAATTCTTATTTGTTTTTTTTTTTTAACAAAGCACAAACGCTTTTTTCTACTAAATTTCATCTGAACAAAGAATTTCTACTAGATACACTGTAACACAAAAACAAACTCACTATAACATGACTCAGTATCTTAGGCAATGGAAGCTTTGTTGGAAAAATGATCTGGTTTTACTACTGTAGCTCCCTTACAAAAGTTACTTTAAGGTGAAATGTTTCAGATCAAAATATGAAGAAAGAAGTTCACAATTCGCTTTAAAAAATTAACACTTGGCAAGTGGTTGTACCTGCTTCTTTATACTTCCAGAAATGTCTTCTGCTATATGGTCAATGAACAAAGTTATCAATCAGTGTATTGTTGTCTACGACTCTGGATCGCTGTCATCATTTTTACCTTCACCATATGTCTCATCCTCATTGTCATCATGGCGGCGAGACTTCATTTGGGTGTAAATGATCCGTATCACTTGATAGCTAGCAACACCACTGACAGCAAGTGCATGACTGAATGACCTCTCACTGCCTGTTATTCCCCAGTAAGGGGATTTCAGTTTGTCTTTGTCACGAGCTTGAAATTCTTTGTCATGGAAGATCACTTCATCGGTGACAAAGTTCCTTCCCTTTAATGCATGGGCATTGTTCAGGACCACTTGTGATCGTTGTTCAGTCCGCATGTAATGGGCAACTGGATACTTACTTGTGAAATCAGATTTCTTTGTTTTTTCATGGGCAATAGAAACACCGGCTATGAAGTTTATTGAGTCTTTGAACAGGTGTTTCCTGCATTCATCTACAAATTCTCTTTCACATTCCTTCAGCTGTTGTTCTTTTACAGGATCTCCACCACAGTCGTCAGGGATGCTTTTAAATGGTTGATGTAAAAGGCTTGGATTCTTCTGGACCTCAGCTAAAGCTCCACTGTCCATTAGAAGATGGGCAGCACCTGCCTTCGTTTCTTCAGCAAAGTCTGGCCAATTAGAAGTAACTTCTGAAAAGAGCTTGAACTTTTCAGAATGTGATAGCTGTTTCACAGACTCTGCAAGGCATGTTTGGTAAACACGCTGACCAAACAAGAGACCCCTTGTAAATGGGCACTTGTGCCACCTGCGATCATTGGCGTCAAACTCACACATAAACTGAATGTCATCGTTGATGGTCCAGTAGAGAGAAAAGTTGAGACAGTCCGCTAGTATTTTGATAATTGCTCTAGATACGCCAATTCCTCTTTGATTATAAGGCAATACGATCAAGTTAATGTTGGTTGCTTGGGGATGCTGCTGACGTCTAATGGTGGTACGGATAGTCTCCAAGTGCCTAGGCTCCACAACAAGAAAGATACTTAAGCCACTGTCTTGACTGTTTTTTTCGTTTCCTTCTTTCCCTGGATTTTCATCCTCCTCCTCTTCTCTATCACTTCTACTCCAGACATCCTGGTCTAAAAAGTAATTTCCTTGCATGGCTGAAGTTGGGCCAGGCCGAACTACTGGGATGAAAATTGGAGCCAGGTGGTGTGAAGGATCTTTGAATTCCTCACGAATGGCATGCAGCTTGGCAGACATTCTGGGTGACACCAACGCTTCAAGGGAGTTTTTTTCTAGCTGACTCTTTTGCAAATGAATTTCACATTTGTCAGGTGAGTACTCATGACCATTGTCATCACTTTCGTCCTTGTCATCCCCAGTGGTTCCTCCTGTAGAAGCAAAAGGCTGTAGAGACTGTACATTGACAATTTTGCATGTGGCGTAAGACTTTTGATACGCAAACAGTCGTTCACGTGCTAGACTAAGAAGTTTCTTACCTTCTGTATCCTGGTGATTTAGCGACAAAGCTGATACCAGTTTGAGATCAAAATGTTCCTCATCAGTGAGTATGTTGACCAGATTCAATTCCCACAAATGTCGATCCACATTCTGTGATGGCTGGAGTTTCAACTGTCCATGGTCAATTTTTAACTTAGTTTCCAGTTGGTGAATGGCATCAGTCTTTTTGGAACGTGGTTTTCCCTTTCCCTGAGGCTTAAGCAGAAGTTCTGTCATCTCTCTCACTATTTTCTCATGGTTGGGCACCAATGGTTTTTCGTTGTCTACATGAACTTTAACCATTTTATCGGGAAGTGAGGTGGCAACCTTGACATTTAAGCTGGGATGAGGGTTGATCTCACGAATAGAGCTAATGCAGAACTTGACTATCTTTGGTAAATTAATTCTCAGTGAGTGCAGAGTGTCAGTTCTGATGAAGTCATCAACCGATCTGAAGGCAAGCAACTCTGTGACCTCTTTTTTAAGCTCCATGCTAAATTCAAAACATGAATTTTTTGTTTCTTTTCCTCCACGGCCACCTTTTTCGAGGGACTTTGCTGTGCCATCTAGGAGCCTCAAGAGAAACTCTTTGCAAAGATCTTCCCTTTCGTCTGGGGGGGTACTTGACCAACAGGTCTTTTCTTCATCACCAAACAGGTTGAGGGTTCTTCTGCGTTCTAGAACTTGACACAAGTAAGCTGGCACTGTGTGTGAGCAGTACTCCAAGATTCTGTTCTTGCACAACATCTCACCCAGATTTATGATATCTGGAGGGATGTCTCCCAGTTTGGTGAAGTTTATAGTAGTAAAATCGTAAATTAGGTTATTTGCGAAAATGTCGAGTGACCTCTTCACCAGATCCAAAAGAAACACCATTGTGGCATCCAAATAAAGGAAGTTATGGTACAATGAGGAAAGCATCTCATCAAAACCTAATTGCAGATGTAAGTCTGTTTGGTTCATGAAGGACGCAACAAGCTTGCTTGCTTTATCTTCTTCTAATTTTACTTCAAAACTTGTTGTTACTGGGTCAGGGGAACAGATTTCTTTTTCTTCTTCTTGTTGTTGTAAAGGGCACCTCCAGTTCGTTCTTTCAGTTTTTTGGCAGCCCAAAGAACCTCTTGCAAAATGGGGTGGATCTTTTGTTTGATCATCACACTCTGAACATAATCACTGACAACTTTCTTTAAGGATGGGAGAAAACCAGTATTTGCTGCATGAAAATAAAGCAAATCACTCTCGTCTCTCACTTTTTCCAGAAGGTCTTCTCCATCACGTGTAGGAAGCTTTGATCGCACAGCTTCGTAACGTTCCCCAACTTCAGCATCAATGTTGAATAAGCCATCCCAGGCCTCTCTTAGATCTTTTTTCTTCTCGTTTTGCAAAGAATCAAAATCACATGCTTCTGATGATGTACTATTATCGTTCACTATGTGAACAAGTTTTGGTCGGGATGTATACTTAAACTCTTTATGACTACGGAATACCTGCGCAATACACTCAGATGAAACTGGTCTCCCTGCTACATTACTGTTAAAAAACAGCACCACATTAGCCTTGCTTAAGTGATCAGTGATAGAGGCATCTCCAGTGTTAGCACCACTTCCTGGCAGATCCATGAGCTCCAGGTCAACGTCCAATTCCAAGTGGCCCGAGGCTGTCACAGTCCTTTGTTTCAGATACCTAAAAACTGAAAATGGTCCCTTAAGCTCTAACCAACTTGATTTAGGCAGGCCTTTGGCATCCTGAAACTTTGCTTCGAGTACGCTTTTTACTTGAGTGAGGGTGCCATTACCCAACACCTCTTCAGGAAACCACACAACAGGGCTAGAGTCATTTTTCCCATCATGCAACAATACCTGCACATACTTACCATACTTGACATAAATTGGAAGGGGTGTCTGGCTTTTTCCAGAGGCGGAAGGAAGAGGGGCATTTTCCCCTTTATGTTCAACAGGTAAATTCCAATTTAAAAGAGAATTGAGAATAAAGCTTTTACCCTTCCCCTGGTTCCCAAACACAGCAAGTAAAATGCTAATCTTACTATCTGTTACAAGTGTGCTTTGTAAACTATCAACACTTTCTTTAATTAACTTCTTAACTTTCAGAGGTCTTGTGCTCTTCTTGTCATCGTACAGATAGTACCAAGCCCCCTCCAAAACATCAGAGCAAAGGCTCATGTTCTCCCACAAATCTGCATCATCAGGGATTTCAGAGAAGTTTTGAAATCTCTCCTTTGTGTAGGCCTCTACATCTACAAAAGTGGAACAAAAACCAACATTACTAATCAATGAAATCAATGAATAATTAATGGAAATCAATGAGAAATCAGTTGATTACTCATTGAGTATTGTAAAATTAATAAAACGTTAATCCATTAATCCATTTTATTATATAAACACCAGTGAAATACCAAGTGATCTTTCCCGTGAAAACTTCATATCTTCACACGTGAAGATAACATGTTATCTTCACATGTGAAGAGATCACCAGTGGGAGTGGGAGCAGTCAGGAAAATTGAACCATGAACATGTGAACAGTGAGTTGAACGGTAAATCAGTTACAAAATGAATTTGAGAAACCTTTACGCTTTCTTTTGTTTCTAATATTTGTAATTACATCTTATAAAGTACTTTGTTTTTGCTCTTTTGGCTTTGAACGATTTTCTCGCGCTTTGTCTTTATTACATTAGACGAGAGTAACTGTTAGTTTTTGACGTCTAGAAGTGGTCAAAAATATTGTTGTTTACAACTGGCTTTCCTCGGAATCTAGAATTCTAGGGGCCATCATTTTAGACTTTATCAAATGAATTTGGTTTTCGTCCATGTACTTCTTCCATGTTTAGTAACGACACGTTCTACTTTAAGACCATTGAAAATATTAAAGTAAAATGGTTTGGTATTTCACTGGTGTTTATATAATAAACAGAATATTACATGCCCGCTTATGGATATGAATTTTATCTTCTCGTGGTCAACTCGATATCTCACTCGTTCGCTGCGCTCACTCGTGAGATATCGAGTTGACCACTCGAAGATAAAATTCATATCCACGCGTGGGCATGTAATATCCTCTATGTTTCCTCATTTCATTGATCATTGATTTGTCAAGTCTGAAATAAAACAAAAACAAAAACAAAGGACAACTGTGTTAAATGATTTTAATTAGTAACTTAAGTTAACCAAAACAATTCAAACATCAAGACCATTTTTTTTTACGTTGGTAAACAATGAAGTGACAGTGGTGATGGCACTAGTAAAGTAGACAGAAAACAATGGGATCATTATCAGGAAAAGTGGTATTGTTTGCAAGGGAGGGTGGCTCCTTTTCTGATGAATGCATGTTGTGAAGGGTAGCATATTAATGGCTGAGTGACACCTTGCCTCTCTCTCCTCTCCCCTCTTGTGGTGTCAAAGAATGATTAAATGAAATGTAGAAAACCAGACAAAAATGTTTGCTAGGCAAGCTTTTGGGACCTTTGTCCCTGGGAGAGGTAAATTCTCAGCCTCCCAGTTGCAAGGCAGTAAAGAACCAACAGTAAATCTTCAGCACCTAGAAAGTTGGAAAATATTCCTACCCAAGGTTTTCTTGATGTTGAATGCAATTTTCGTAGCTGTATCAGAATTCAAATCATCAAAGCTTTCAAGTGGATACAGCGACTGTGGCCGTTTCACTAATAATCCAAGCTCCCTGAAATCTGGTTCTTCATGTACAGCAACTGGCACAATCACCACTTTGACATCCCTGACGGTTAGTTCCTTGTATACTGAAACAAGGCGATCAACGTCATCTTGTTTTCTTTCTGAGCCTGAACACTGTCTCCCAGCTGAGATCAGAACAATGAGCTTGTTCTTGTTGGAACTTGTGTTGAAACATCTAGCTGCCTCTTTGAGTGCCAAGTCCATCCTCCTCCAGCTGCCACCAAACTGTGGTCTGGTATCATCTGGGTGAAATGGTACAGCATTATCACCATATGCAATGGCCTTTAAAGGAATACTGAAAGATGCAGCCATTTGCTCAGCAAAGTTGAGCTCCTTCTGAAATTCATCTTGTGACATAGCCGAGGAAGAGTCTAAGGCAAAGATGACATCTGCATCAAGTTCCTTATCTGAAAGAAAAAAAAGACAAACAAGCAGTTGTTTTCTTTGTATCATTTGTTCTGTTGAGTTTGCTATACAACATACAGTTATGTATTACATGTACAGTGTAAGTGTTTTGTCCTCACTAAACATGCTGTTAAGAGAAAATGTCTGTAAATATCGACCAGAGGTAGGAATTAAAAAATTTTTCGGAAAATCCGAAAAAAATTCTGTGAACTACCCTAGGTATTCTATTAATGAAAATATAAATTTTACTTTCATCGGATGAATATTTTGGTCATATGGATGGTGTCAAGTTCGGGCGCTTTATAACCTCTGCCAGATCGCTTTTTTGAGGCCCTAGACCGGGCTACAGAAAGAGCTCGGTTTGAATCTAATTGAAATATTATTCAAGTCACAAAGCTTCTTATCACATTCAAGAGGTTTGAACACACATTTTGAGTGGTCGTGCTGTTGAATTGATTGCAACTAGAATATTTTACAGATTTTTAAATATTTACAAAATTTTGAGGATTTCGCGGGAGGAAAATTTTGTCGAAATTCGAAGGCCAAAAATCACACCCGGTACCTAATTTCAAACAGCAAAAACCATTCTACATTAAAAAGCAATCTCAAAGCTTTAAAAATATGTTTTTGAAACTTTGGGCAACATATGAAATGAATTTTTGGGAACGCGAAATTCACGGAGCACTTGAGTGAAATTTGACCCTTCTGACTTGACAGTTTTGAGGTTCGGCGCGACACAAATCAATACTCAAACAAATATTTCAGCCAAAATAAGTGTAATTTAGGCAAGTCTTACAGTTATACATACATTACAAAATTTACAACAATTTTCAGCCGAAAAGTACTCCGGCATATCCCAGCTTTTAGGTACTAAATGTGCCTCGCAAAATATATGTGAAAAGGCACTGGGTCATGTTCTTATCACTCAAAGCCAATAGTTCACAATCTACACCAAAAATCTATAAATTCTGCTTAGTATATAATCAGGTGCACGATATGTTTCTTTGTACCTTTTGTCCTTGTTCGTCTTCATTTCTGCAAAAAGATCCAAAAACTAAAGCGAAATCCCGGCACACTCGACGTGTCACGCATCTCGTAAAACAGCTGTTGCATGAGTCGAGAATGTGCTGTCCGTAACATGAAACGCAAGGAGATCCGGCTACTTCAGTTTTATTTCCGGGTTGTGAAAAAAATTCGATCACTGATCTACATGTTATAGTTGCACCAATGGAATGAGCTGAAGCTCAAATTTTCATACCTTGCCGTTGTACCATGATTACAGATTCCTGGTCCTCAAACATGTCAAACAATCCACTGGTGCAATGTAAATAATTTGTTCTTTTTGTTTGTCTGTTTTAGTTAAGCACTTTTATTTGTCCTGATTGCCTATCAGATGAGGAGATAACCTAATACGTTGTGCAATACTTTTTAACACCTCATTATATAAAGCGCAAATAACAACGTCCCAATACAGTCTAATCTTGTGCTTGCGGCATACATTTTGGTAGCGTAGTTTTGTGGTATATAGTTTTCTCTAGCATTGAAAATAAGAAAGCTTCATTGCCAGCTAGAACACATCTGCTCGCTAATGTGGACGATACAGCATGCGAATATGGAGCATTGGTTGGGGGAAAGTGCGGTTCAAGTACCAAATACCCGGGCACACTGAGTACATGCGTATCAGAGACTGCAACCGGTCAGTTGAGCTCCACTTCACAGACACCCTACAAGTCAGTTTTGCTAACTGTGGTTTGAAGACGGAAGCAGAGCTGATACTAGCGAGGGTTGGTGAGGTTGAGACACACCTTCTTTTTACTCTCGTGTTTAATAAGCTGTACTATGGTGTTGTGCAGGCACGCACTGGAGTTAAAAGGCTGGTAAAAATAAATAGGTTTACCTATTGCCTCAACTTGATTTATTAATCAACGGGTGTCAAAAGTGTATAACGCTTTTTTGCAAGCTAGAGCTAATGTATAACACTCTACATGCGATTTCCTTGCTCTCAGTCTGATATTTTGGGTATTTTATCAAGTGAAAGAGCAATCAGGAATTATAAAGTGCTTGCTGATTGGCCAAGATAAGGAATATCCATGCACATTCCCCGAGAAATTCAGTTTTATTTTATTTGTTTTTTTGCGCTCTTCCTCTGAAATAATATTAATGGCCAGTCCCCAAAGCATACTGAGATGAAGATATACGCCGTTGGATTGAAGAAAAATCTTTTACCCGACCCAGTTTTATGCTTTCTTCAGTTCCATACCGAAGTTCTACACAACATACAACCGGAACTTAGTTCTGAAAAAAAGTCAACTTTTAGGCTCAAGGGGCTGATATTCTGTATTCTGAGAGCTCATGCCTGTTCATGAATATTATTTTGTCTAAGAATAAGGGACTTCGTACTTCTACGGTAGTCCCCGGTAAGACAAGGTAGCCTGCGAATAAAAATATAATTGATAACATGCTGAGGGAACCAGCACACTTTGCACTCATTCCAAAAGGAGCTGGAAATAAAACAAGGCTGGATCCTTGAGCATGTCTTGAGGATTGTGACTAAACTTGGGACTGAAAATATAATGTTTGATATAACATTTGCCCATAAATTTTATCTTTACTTCCTTTGCTGGCAAAATTCGTGCTATGAACGATCACCTATCAAAGCAACAAGCATCTGCTTCCCTGTATGATGAAAAAAAAACCCCTCCCTTTGGAATGTATTTTGCTATTGTCTCTCGCATCTTGGAATGCGAACGCGGACATCAACTGCACCGGAAAGAAGATAAGTGTTACCCTTGTCCCTAAGCGATTCTTGCAATATTTCCTCAGTCATGCAATGAATATACCCATGCGCTCCCGATATACCTAAATTGCAGTTCCCATTATGTTTATTTTCATTTTTATTCCAGGTATATTATAACTTCATGACTCGAGTTTTGAAATGTCAATTTGCCCTAAGCAACGCCAGGATTCTGGTATCGGATGGCGCTGTCGGCAAAAGTTACAGTTTGAATTAGTGCTATGAGTCAGGGCGTGGTTTACTTTCCTACCGTGACGTCATCAAATTTTAAAATCAAAATAGCAAGGTTTTCTGAGTTTTTATTTACATCATGTTGACGACACGATGACCAAAATTCATTAATACGCAGTGAGCTCTTTTTCCGATCATCTTAATTCCATCAATCCACACATCCAATTCACTTCAGAGGAAGAAAAGAATGGCAAAATCCCGTTTCTTGACACCTGCCTTCACGTGAACGAGGATGGCTCAACGAGGGTCACCGTATACTGGAAACCGACTCACACCGATAAATATCTGAATTTTCATTCCAACCACCACTTACAACATAAAAGAGCTGTAGTTAACACTCTACTACTCCGAGCTCACACCTTGGTGTCCGAAGAAGTCGACAAAGTTAAGGAAATTCAACACGTTAAGGAAGCCTTGAAAGTCAATAATAACCCTGATTGGATGCTAACAATACCAAGCACTGGATCAGCCCTGAGAGATCCCGAAGAATCTGTTAATGAGAAGAGAATTTATGCTTCAATGCCATACATCAAGGGCATTTCGGAACGCCTCCAAAGAGCATTCAAATCACACGAGATAACACTTGTACACAAGCCTTTCAATTCCTTAAGATCACAACTAGTTCGGATTAAGGACAAAACAGAAAATCTTAGAAAGTGTGGAACAGTCTATCATATCCATTGCGAACAATGTGACAAAGACTATGTGGGCGAAACGTCTCGTTTATTGGAAACTTGAGTAAAGGAACATCTTTCTACAAACTCATCAGCTGTTCGTGAACACTGCCACCTCACAGGTCATTTGGTGGATTCCAGTAAAACAAAAGTTCTTGCCACAGAAAGTAACACTTTCAAACACCGCATAAGGGAGGCAATTGAGATAAAATTACCTAAGCCCTCCTTGAACAGAGACAATGGGTTCGAATTAGCCAGAGTCTATGACACCATCTTAGCTCCCTCGGCTCCATTATATAACCCTTCTTAACTTTCAAATTTACATTGTGGCTGACGAAGTTCGGTTGATCCGAACAAAATATTCCACTTTTTTAAGTCTTTTAATTGTGCTCTGAGTACAGGAAAATTTTTTATAATTTTTTTTATGTTTTAAAATCATGATTCCAGAGCAGGAAAACAATATTTTTGATTCTAACTTACGAATAATTATTATTTTCTTGAGTTTCCAGTTCCTTAGCGTCATTAGTTTTTAAAGAACAGAAATTTTCATAGTGCGTGACCAAAATAGGTCAGCTGTATGGCTGAAAAATAGTTTTCCCTTATGATTTTCAGTAGTTAAAACATTTCAAGAATTCGAATATCTATATGTGTAGTAGCTCAGAAACAAAAGAAAACCCCTTTATTGCATAAGTTAATGTACACTGTATTGGTTAATTTTGGGTACCTCACTTGTACATGTACTTACTTCAGTGTATATGGCGTCTGCATACAATTACAAAGCTCTTTAAAGTTGCGTGAAAATTAAAAGTTTAGGCAGATAACTCAGAAACGGTGTGCCACACAGATCTGAGGCTTGTGAAATTGCTCATTTGCTAGTCTTTTGTCGCATCTCATTTTCTTGGCTTCTTTCATGGAACGGTTTCGAAATTTATTCTTGTACACCGGGTTTTTTGTGTGATGGTGAAAACGATCTATAAAGACTACTGAACTGCAAGGAAAAAGGTACCAGACAAGTGAGCAGGGAAGTCTGCCGAGGTCAGGTTAATCAGTGTTCTATTGTGATTTGCATTTTTTTTTTCAACCTAGAATTTATTTTTTCCTAACAAGCTCACGTACCCGAAGTGCCTGTGTCCCGGGTCCTGGGTTCGATCTCCGTTTGTTATGTTATGCAACACAATCTCGAATCACACAACAGCACCTCCACAAGACTTGTGACACGTTAATTTTCATTCACTCTGGTAGTACATGTATTTGCGGAAATGAGGACCAACAAGGACAAAAGGTACAAACAAACATATCGTGCACCTGATTATATATTACACAGGATAGATATTTGGTGTAGATTTTGAACTATTGGCTTTGAGTGATAAGAACTTGGCACAGTGCATGTTCACATTTATTTGGCGATCGAGGCAAGTTTAGTACCTAAAAGCTGGGATATGAGTTATTTTCGGCTGAAAATTGTTGTAAATTTTGTATTCAATGTCTATGAAGCATGTATGTATAACTGTAAGACTTGAGATTGCCTTTAAATAGTAAATTACACTTATTTTGGCTGAAATATTTGTTTGAGTATTGATTTGTGTCGTGCTGAACCTCAAAACTGTCAAGTCAGAAGGGTCAAATTTCACTCAAGTGCTCCGTGAATTTCGCGTTCCCATAAAATTCATTTCATATGTTGCCCAAAGTTTCAAAAACATATTTTTAAAGCTTTGAGATTGCTTTTTAATGTAGAATGGTTTTTGCTGTTTGAAATTAGATACCGGGTGTGATTTTTGGCCTTCGAATTTTGACAAAATTTTCCTCCCGCAAAATCCTCAAATTTTGTAAATATTTAAAAATCTGTAAAATATTCTAGTTGCAATCAATTCAATGGCAAAACCACTCAAAATGTGTGTTCAAACCTCTTGAATGTGATAAGAAGCTTTGTGACTTGAATGATATTTCAATTAGATCCAAATTGAGCTCTTTCTGTAGCCCGGTCTAGGGCCTCGAAAAAGCGATCTAGCAGAGGTTATAAAGTGCCCGAACTTGACACCATCCATATGACCAAAATATTCATCCGATGAAAGTAAAATTTATATTTTCATTAACAGAATACCTAGAGTAGTCCACAGAATTTTTTTCGGATTTTCCGAAAATTTTATAATTCCTACCTCTGGTCGATATTTACAGACATCCGCTCTTAATGATTTGTTCTCATTGCACACACTTAAAGATTTCCAGTTGAATGACTGTGTGTAATTTTACATGCAATATCAAGTCTACTGTGTGTAATCTGTTACAGGCTTTTGCGTGTGTTTGCGTGTTTGGTGTGTGCAACATGCGTGGTCAATGTGTGTAACATGCATGTGTTACACACGCTTTGCATGCATGTAATGCTCCAATCCCTTTGGCCTGTACTGTGGACATAGCCTCCCTCACAGTGGTTGTTTGTGTCGGTCCTATTCTTCCTCCCCACCAGCATCTACTAAACCGAGCTGAACATTCCATGCCAAAAACTGACCAATCACATCGCGGCTTTTAATTTTATGCTTTCTTCAGTTCCATACCGAAGTTCTACACAACATACAACCGGAACTTAGTTCTGAAAAAAAGTCAACTTTTAGGCTCAAGGGGCTGATATTCTGTATTCTGAGAGCTCATGCCTGTTCATGACTATTATTTTGTCTAAGAATAAGGGACTTTGTACTTCTACGGTAGTCCCCGGTAAGACAAGGTAGCCTGCGAATAAAAATATAATTGATAACATGCTGAGGGAACCAGCACACTTTGCACTCATTCCAAAAGGAGCTGGAAATAAAACAAGGCTGGATCCTTGAGCATGTCTTGAGGATTGTGACTAAACTTGGGACTGAAAATATAATGTTTGATATAACATTTGCCCATAAATTTTATCTTTACTTCCTTTGCTGGCAAAATTCGTGCTATGAACGATCACCTATCAAAGCAACAAGCATCTGCTTCCCTGTATGATGAAAAAAAAAAACCCTCCCTTTGGAATGTATTTTGCTATTGTCTCTCGCATCTTGGAATGCGAACGCGGACATCAACTGCACCGGAAAGAAGATAAGTGTTACCCTTGTCCCTAAGCGATTCTTGCAATATTTCCTCAGTCATGCAATGAATATACCCATGCGCTCCCGATATACCTAAATTGCAGTTCCCATTATGTTTTTATGTTTATTTTCATTTTTATTCCAGGTATATTATAACTTCATGACTCGAGTTTTGAAATGTCAATTTGCCCTAAGCAACGCCAGGATTCTGGTATCGGATGGCGCTGTCGGCAAAAGTTACAGTTTGAATTAGTGCTATGAGTCAGGGAGTGGTTTACTTTCCTACCGTGACGTCATCAAATTTTAAAATCAAAATAGCAAGGTTTTCTGAGTTTTTATTTACATCATGTTGACGACACGATGACCAAAATTCATTAATACGCAGTGAGCTCTTTTTCCGATCATCTTAATTCCATCAATCCACACATCCAATTCACTTCAGAGGAAGAAAAGAATGGCAAAATCCCGTTTCTTGACACCTGCCTTCACGTGAACGAGGATGGCTCAACGAGGGTCACCGTATACTGGAAACCGACTCACACCGATAAATATCTGAATTTTCATTCCAACCACCACTTACAACATAAAAGAGCTGTAGTTAACACTCTACTACTCCGAGCTCACACCTTGGTGTCCGAAGAAGTCGACAAAGTTAAGGAAATTCAACACGTTAAGGAAGCCTTGAAAGTCAATAATAACCCTGATTGGATGCTAACAATACCAAGCACTGGATCAGCCCTGAGAGATCCCGAAGAATCTGTTAATGAGAAGAGAATTTATGCTTCAATGCCATACATCAAGGGCATTTCGGAACGCCTCCAAAGAGCATTCAAATCACACGAGATAACACTTGTACACAAGCCTTTCAATTCCTTAAGATCACAACTAGTTCGGATTAAGGACAAAACAGAAAATCTTAGAAAGTGTGGAACAGTCTATCATATCCATTGCGAACAATGTGACAAAGACTATGTGGGCGAAACGTCTCGTTTATTGGAAACTTGAGTAAAGGAACATCTTTCTACAAACTCATCAGCTGTTCGTGAACACTGCCACCTCACAGGTCATTTGGTGGATTCCAGTAAAACAAAAGTTCTTGCCACAGAAAGTAACACTTTCAAACACCGCATAAGGGAGGCAATTGAGATAAAATTACCTAAGCCCTCCTTGAACAGAGACAATGGGTTCGAATTAGCCAGAGTCTATGACACCATCTTAGCTCCCTCGGCTCCATTATATAACCCTTCTTAACTTTCAAATTTACATTGTGGCTGACGAAGTTCGGTTGATCCGAACAAAATATTCCACTTTTTTAAGTCTTTTAATTGTGCTCTGAGTACAGGAAAATTTTTTATAATTTTTTTTATGTTTTAAAATCATGATTCCAGAGCAGGAAAACAATATTTTTGATTCTAACTTACGAATAATTATTATTTTCTTGAGTTTCCAGTTCCTTAGCGTCATTAGTTTTTAAAGAACAGAAATTTTCATAGTGCGTGACCAAAATAGGTCAGCTGTATGGCTGAAAAATAGTTTTCCCTTATGATTTTCAGTAGTTAAAACATTTCAAGAATTCGAATATCTATATGTGTAGTAGCTCAGAAACAAAAAGAAAACCCCTTTATTGCATAAGTTAATGTACACTGTATTGGTTAATTTTGGGTACCTCACTTGTACATGTACTTACTTCAGTGTATATGGCGTCTGCATACAATTACAAAGCTCTTTAAAGTTGCGTGAAAATTAAAAGTTTAGGCAGATAACTCAGAAACGGTGTGCCACACAGATCTGAGGCTTGTGAAATTGCTCATTTGCTAGTCTTTTGTCGCATCTCATTTTCTTGGCTTCTTTCATGGAACGGTTTCGAAATTTATTCTTGTACACCGGGTTTTTTGTGTGATGGTGAAAACGATCTATAAAGACTACTGAACTGCAAGGAAAAAGGTACCAGACAAGTGAGCAGGGGAAGTCTGCCGAGGTCAGGTTAATCAGTGTTCTATTGTGATTTGCATTTTTTTTTTCAACCTAGAATTTATTTTTTCCTAACAAGCTCACGTACCCGAAGTGCCTGTGTCCCGGGTCCTGGGTTCGATCTCTGTTTGTTATGTTATGCAACACAATCTCGAATCACGCAACAGCACCTCCACAAGACTTGTGACACGTTAATTTTCATTCACTCTGGTAGTACATGTATTTGCGGAAATGAGGACCAACAAGGACAAAAGGTACAAACAAACATATCGTGCACCTGATTATATATTACACAGGATAGATATTTGGTGTAGATTTTGAACTATTGGCTTTGAGTGATAAGAACTTGGCACAGTGCATGTTCACATTTATTTGGCGATCGAGGCAAGTTTAGTACCTAAAAGCTGGGATATGAGTTATTTTCGGCTGAAAATTGTTGTAAATTTTGTATTCAATGTCTATGAAGCATGTATGTATAACTGTAAGACTTGAGATTGCCTAAATTACACTTATTTTGGCTGAAATATTTGTTTGAGTATTGATTTGTGTCGTGCTGAACCTCAAAACTGTCAAGTCAGAAGGGTCAAATTTCACTCAAGTGCTCCGTGAATTTCACGTTCCCATAAAATTCATTTCATATGTTGCCCAAAGTTTCAAAAACATATTTTTAAAGCTTTGAGATTGCTTTTTAATGTAGAATGGTTTTTGCTGTTTGAAATTAGATACCGGGTGTGATTTTTGGCCTTCGAATTTTGACAAAATTTTCCTCCCGCAAAATCCTCAAATTTTGTAAATATTTAAAAATCTGTAAAATATTCTAGTTGCAATCAATTCAATGGCAAAACCACTCAAAATGTGTGTTCAAACCTCTTGAATGTGATAAGAAGCTTTGTGACTTGAATGATATTTCAATTAGATCCAAATTGAGGTCTTTCCGTAGCCCGGTCTAGGGCCTCAAAAAAGCGATCTAGCAGAGGTTATAAAGTGCCCGAACTTGACACCATCCATATGACCAAAATATTCATCCGATGAAAGTAAAATTTATATTTTCATTAATAGAAATCCTAGGGTAGTCCACAGAATTTTTTTCGGATTTTCCAAAAATTTTATAATTCCTACCTCTGGTCGATATTTACAGACATCCGCTCTTAATGATTTGTTCTCATTGCACACACTTAAAGATTTCCAGTTGAATGACTGTGTGTAATTTTACATGCAATATCAAGTCTACTGTGTGTAATCTGTTACAGGCTTTTGCGTGTGTTTGCGTGTTTGGTGTGTGCAACATGCGTGGTCAGTGTGTGTAACATGCATGTGTTACACACGCTTTGCATGCATGTAATGCTCCAATCCCTTTGGCCTGTACTGTGGACATAGCCTCCCTCACAGTGGTTGTTTGTGTCGGTCCTATTCTTCCTCCCCACCAGCATCTACTAAACCGAGCTGAACATTCCATTCCAAAAACTGACCAATCACATCGCGGCTTTTAATTTTCGGTGGCTAAGTTCCTGAAGCCTCCTTTGCAGGCCGTTGTTTGTGTTGGTTCTATTAGAACTCCATCCTGATTGGATACTCAGACACAATGGGAATGGAATGTTCAGCTCGGTTCAGCAGACGTTGGTGAGGAGGGAGAATAGGACTGACACAAACAACGGCTGTGAAGGAGACTACTGTGGACAAGGATTGATGGTTGGTTGGCATCTTAAAAATATTTGCTACAACAGAGAGCAATAATGTTCAATTTTGTACTGACTTGTTAGTGAATGAGTAGCTTTGGATTTCGGAAAAAGTATTCTGGTCAAAAACCAAATCGACACCTGTTTCTTCAATGATATCAAATCTGCATAGCCTTACAGCATTTGATGCAAAAATCACAATCAATTTCATCATACACTGGAGTACTGTTATCAAAAGAGCTTATCATAAAAAGTATTCAGATAACATGTCTTTGCATTCACTACCTTCTCTCTAAATTTAAAGAAACTTCAGGACCATCCAACATTTTGGGAATGGGAATCATTGCAAAACTAAGGTTTAGTTCACACAATATTATTATGTGAAAATACAATATTTCAGAGTCATAATATGATAGTTACATAACTATTTCATTATGCAGCCAGGGGTTTCAATAACATTTGCAGTAGGTAGCAAGCTGGAGTAGAGTAGGCAATGGTATTAAAGAAAAAATAAAGAATTGTTCTTTAAATACTTCAATTTAGGGAAAAAGTAGCTGATGTCTCTGATCAAAGTAGCCGACGTTTTTCGTGCTTGTTGAAACCGCTGATTATGACTCTGCTTTATCCATAAGCCGCATTTAATCTGCTGCTATTTATTTTAGTTATTTATTTATTTAAGAAATTCGCCCTGAGGCAGGTGAGCATACAACAGAACACTAGGTCCCCTGCTAGGTAAACTCACCACCTAACCATTCCCTACACCAAAAGAAGTCGCTTAACCTTGTCACAAATTGCCCAACAAGGTATAACCACGTGATATGTTCTTGACACTACAACTGCGGTTATTTTGAATAGAATAAACTTCATTTCTCAAAAAGAAAAGTCCATTGCAAGTCCATTGTAAGTCTGGCCCGCCTGCAGGCCACCAACCTTTTTTTGTGCAAATTTTGAAAATAGAGCTGTTTTATTTGTGTTGTTTTTGTTTGTTATTGTATCAACTATGCACAATAGCTTACATGTACAGTATGTACATGTACCTCACGACACAAACATCTTTATTAACAATACTTATCCCACTTACCATCATGATCAGTTTGTCCTCCATTGCCATTCAATCTCCTACGTTTATGAGGAGGTGCAACATCTTCGTCAACCTTCATGGAAACTGCACATGCGCTGAGAGGAGAGAAGTCGCCTGCACCTGCAGTGAGAAATTGTTTGGTTACATAACATTTTACATGTTTAAAGTAAGTCATTTTAAGAGAAAAAAGTCTGCAGCTTGCTAAAGATTAAACTATCCATGGCAAAAACAAAGCAAGCAAATCAGCACCCACCAATATAATAATATACAGAGTCAATACCTTCAACAGGGCTGCCACCAACTTCCATCTCCACAGACATTTCTCCCTCCTCTCCTTCGGCTGTATGTTTCTTTTCAAGTTGTCTAAACAATACAAAACATTAATGTTTAATTAATGGCCAATCTCCCATAAGTTTCCTGTAGCTCAGTGTGGTAGAGCATCTGAAAAGTAGTAATCAGAAGGCCATGGGGTCAACTACTTCTGGGAGAACTCATTTTTATTTCAAGTACAGTACCGGTATGTATCTCTGTTTTCATTTATGTCTTAGTTCTCCATTTCTCTCTTCCATCTTTGTACATTGAAGGTTCAATTTTTTTCTAAGACAGTGGGTGAACATGCACAATATTTGATCGCAAAACTCAACTTTGGTTGATTATAAACATTTGCATGAATAAATACATAACTATTATCGGTATCAATGTTTTCAATTCACGTTTGTAAGAACTAAGGGTTGTATTAATATTATTTAACTTGTCAATGTCATTGATTTCTGTCATGAGCATTATATATATAAATTTATAGCAGTGTGATAATGTAGTACAAAATTACCTCAGCCGATCCACTTCCTTGTATACCTCTTGTTCATTTGTAATGGTTACTTCCAGTTCTTCTTTGTATTCCAATTTTTGATGAAATTCTTCTTTGAGTCGTTGTTTTACCTTCTTTCTTTCAAAATCATCCACAAATGAGAGAAAACTCTCTTTCGTAGTACAGAGGACTTCCACAAGGATTGAGCCAGGTGCAATGCGCGTGACTTCCACACCTGCTGCCTCCAAGGCACTCTTTACTGCCCCAGCTACTTTTTCCAGGTATTTTCGACATAAGTACGCCACACCAATGGCTAGTGCTGCTGTAGCTAAGTCATTGATCTTAAGGGACACTTTCCATTCACTTCCATCTCGAGTTTTTTTTGCAGATACCTTTAAGTTAATAGCTGGCTCCTTTGGTGGCATATCAAAATACTGATTTGTCTTTATCCTGTTTTGTTCTGGTTACTGATTTCAAGAGCAGCAGTTCTTTATTGTGACCACAGATCCCTATAATTTACAGACAAAAAAATATAGCATATTGGTGACGATTCAACAGTTGTGCAAAAGTATTAAGTATGAATTGTGTGCTAAGTTTGAGATACAAACTTTGAAAGAAATTCAAAAACCAAGAGGGTTTGGGCCTGGATTATTCTTTCTAGTCACATTCCCTAAACATACATGTAAGGCAGCTTTCAGAATGTGCATGAAAGACCTTTGCTGTTTATCAGTGTCCACAAATGGTCTAGTTGTACCATACATCTGTAGGTAACTGCTTGCCGCAGTTCAACAGGTAGACTATTCCACAGCACCAAATCCCTATAACTGAAACTGTTTTTTTTTTAACAAAATTGGTTTGGGGCACCAGAGTAGTTAACTTTCCCCAGAATCCCTATGAGAATAATAATTAACACCAAAATAACTGTTCCAAAGTAGCCATTATAAAGGCTAACAGTACAACCATTACTTTTTTGTCTTCTCCATCTTCCCTTCTCCTTGCTCTCTCTATTTTATCTTTCCTTTTCTTGTTGTGCTGTGACTTTCAAGCTTCTCGGACCCAAAAAGATCACATTTTGGCCTTATTCTGCAATTTTCAATGGGCAGGGGGTGCTTACTATTTTTCAGAAAAATCCAGATGGAATGACTGTTAAACGGTGGCAAGCAATTTTGCAAATTTAGCGACCAACCGGATGAGATTGGCGCTTACCATTTATTGCCACGCATTCTGTCCCGAAAATCCTTAGAAATGACCTGAAAATGGACAATAAATGCAGATGGTAGGGGCATTTCTGGAATTCCATTCCGAAAGGAAAAAGAGGTCTACCTCTGGACCGGAGGTTGTCCACAATTTCTGAAATGATTTTCCGAAGAATTACCTTACCATTTGACTTCAGACCGAAATTTACATATTTTTTCTGAAAAATGGTAAGCATCCAGGTTTGCGCAAATCCAGTTAGATTTATGGCAATCTGACACTAACACATTCCGGATATCCAGTCTCCGTTTCACAGAAACAAAGGAGGCGTTCATGAGCAATTTACATAAAAGGCGCGAAAAGGTCGAACGCAGCTGTGTAAACATTCTTCACAAAAAATCCACGAGGAAACATCTTAGTAAATTACTAGCAGGACGAAATACATTGAAAAATGACTTTACATTGAGAAGTTAATGGCCTAAAAGACCATCAGAATGTTCTGTATTAAGCTTAAGCTTACAGCTGAAATTGAATTGCAATCATGCTAGGATTACGTGCGACTTGTATCATTTCAATTTACTGAAGAAGCCTCGGAAAGCTTACCCTTTGAATAATAAAAAATAGACAAAAACTGGCGGGAGGGAGCATTTGCAGAATAACTGGCCTTAAATTTGTACATTAACTTAGAATACCTGTTCGTGCTACATCGCAATAACTTAAAGATGAAGTACAATGCGCGGACACTGCTGCAGTACGTTCTTGGCGATCGATCGCCGCAAACACTTCTGACACTTCTGCACGCGATCAAAACCAACAACTGATTTCATGATAATTACACCAAATACTAAAATTACGACAGGTGCTCCGCTGTTCATGTATAGCAGGCTCGCGAGGCTCGGACTGGATGACGGGACAGGTTCTTCAAACAACATGGCGACGACGAACAACTGTGGGCAAAAGGTGGACAACGGGCGCGAAAGAAGTGAAAAATGTTTGTAAATTATGCCTTGTATTTCACATTAACTACTAAAACCGGTGGGTATTCGGGTTACGAATTACAACTTTGAGGAAGAAAACTTGAAAATGGTTGTCAGCTCCTCCAGCTGATTTCGACCAGCTCCTCGATCTGCTTACCAAATTAAGAAGCTTCACTTGTTAATTGCGGGTAACTGCAACTTCGCAGTTCGCGTACTAAGGCTTGAATTGGATACATTAAGAACTATAGCTGATGGTCATTCTACCAGGTCTTCTTCAAACTATGTCACATCAAGTTTTGTTATGTTTAGAGTACAGGACTAGAGTCCGAAACAGCTTAAGCTTAAGTTTTAATTCAAGCGAAAGTTAACAGATGTGCAATTGGGTGATTAATTGTCCCTTGGTAGTTAGATCCCATACTTAAAAGGGGGTACTACATGATTGAAAATTTGTTGCTCAACAAATATATACGTATTATTTAATGTTTTTATTGATCTTTCACTGATAACTGACAACATCACATACACACACGCACACACACGCAAAAATTAGAAGCCAGCGCGAAAGAGCAGTAGTAATTACTTATCACATATGCTACTAATAATCATGGATAAGTGAAGTGCATTTGATTCATGTTTTTCTGATTAGACATTTAAAAGTAGTTGTGTATTTTGAGAAGGATCGTTTTGTATCCTTTTCCAGTCATTTTTCTTCAGTAATTAAAGGGATTACACTTAGTATTTTTGGCAGTCCGTTTAGGTAAAAGTTGTATTTGTTCTAAAAATTTGAGCAATTCACTGAATGGCTTGGATAATTTTGTTCGGAAGAAAATTAACGATGCGTCCAAAGCGTTCAAACATTTGACTTCCTGTTCTTGGTCAAGAAGTTTGTGTGAAACAAATCAAAATCTTGTCTGTAAAGAGAGAGTATTTTACCTTTTGAATCAGTTAATTGTGCCTAAGAGAACCAAAGACATAATTTCTTCAGCGCTTGCCGAAGACACAAATAATAAAGCATTCCCAAGGGACTCTTTCTGGCACATTCTTACTTATGCTAATGAGGCTTAACAATAGACAGCTGTCTCATGAGATCAAGGTGATGTGTGCTCATCAGCCAGCCAGTCCAAGATGGTGTCCAAACCCTAGCTAACAAAACACCAAAAATAATGCTGCAAACATCACTTCAAAGGGAAGTTAAAGCTAGGAGGATGTTCTTAGGCTGTTAATGTATTATTTTTCTCCATTAAGATTGTGACTGGACTCTTTGTTACTCGATTTCATAATCTGTAATTCCAATTAATAAACATAAGTTAGCTTGCTACAGTACTGCTCAGAGATAAGCGGCCAACGCAAACGCAAAACATGTGCAGATTTTTTGCGTTAACGCGGTTCAAAAAGTACGTTAGAAAACGCATTTCTTCTGCGCGTTTTATCTATTGTCATTCACTGCAGTAAATTTTCTTTGTGCAACATTGTTTTGAAAGACAATGACTCATCGTCTCGCAAATGCTGCCAACAAGTCATGCAGATTGAAGTTTGCATAATGTTCTAAACATTGCAATGAAGCGCATCACATTACAAAAACTTGCACAAGTTGCCAGATCACTGGTGTTCCGATTAACTTTGTAGCTTCCCAAACTGTATTAGGAATGTCTGTGGAACAGCAAATTCAGTTTGACATCTTAATCAACAGGCATAATTTTGTTACTTTGGGTCTGTCCAAATTCGAATTTCGAAGTTCATCTGAATCGTAGATATCACTGTTTGCCGTGACACCGAAAATTCACGCTCGATGGTGCAAGTTATAAAAGAAATCACTTTTTTTTAAACTGCACATCATAAACAGCTTTATATCGAATGTCAACCTTGAAGAAAGAGTATTTTGCCATTTTAGAACGCCTTGTAGAACTGGAGATATCACTATTTTATGTTTGCTGTGACACCGAAAATTCTCGCTTCCTGGTGGTGAGCTAAAAATAACGTCACAGTAGACTTTGCTTGCAGAGAAATTACTATTTTGAAACGGCGAATCATAAACAGCTTTATATCAAATTTCAGCCTTGAAAAAAGAGTGTTTTGCTGTTTTAATCGTCTCTGTATGCCTTGTAGAAATGGAGATATCACTATTTTTATGTTTGCTGTGACGCCGAAAATCTGGTGCAAGCTAAAAATAACAACATAGTAGACTTTAAATGAAGATTGATCCTCGCAGTTGTGAACGCAATTTATGCAATTGCGAAAAGAAGCCTGAGGCCTTCGCAATTGCATAAATTGCGTTCACAACTGCGAGGATCAATCTTCATTTGATTTCATTTCCGCAGTTCATATATGATTCATTTCATATGTCATTCACACTCATTTCTTTCACGGGAACATATGAACCCACAATTGACCTGCTCCCAACG
>JAEMWC010000554.1:55000-72500 GCA_016490735.1 Pachyseris speciosa | reverse complement strand
GAGTATGCAGATAGTGGGAATGACACTGAAGAAGAAACACAGCGTTCACTTGGAGCCAAACAGGAGAAACTTAGTGGAGCAGAAGAAACATTGGGTGATATAAATAAAGATTCAAATCCTGAATGTGCCAGTACTGAAGTACCACTTGACGAAAATCAAGCCTCCAATAAGACAGTTGAAATTGGTGCCATTGAAGCCTCTAGTGAAATGCCCCCAGCTGTCAGCAATGTTTGTTTACCTGTTTTAGTGAAAACAAAGGATGGCAAAGATGTTGATGCCCATACACATCCAGATAGGAGTTTTGCAAAACTTAAAAGAAGTGTAAGTAAGGAGGAAGGGCAAATATCTGCTGACTCTGACTCCAGTGACAGTGAAAGGTCATACGAGAGTAGAAAGGTTTCCAAGACACAAAAAGATGCCAAAAAGGATAAAAACAGAAAGAAGGATAAGAAAAAAGAAAGGAAAAAGAAGAAAAAGAAGAGGAAACAGAAACACTCTTTAGAAAAGAAAGATTCGGATGCCACAGGTGAGCAACTGAGACACTACAATGCCTTGCCACAATGACTACTCTGGAGACAGAGTGACTGGGTGGTAATGGATAGGTCACAATCATCTTAGAAAGAGGGGTGTAATATGATGCAAATTTACTAGTCCAGAAATCACTAAAATTCTAAAAGTTGAACTAAGGGCACCACAAAGTTCACCTTTTAATGACTTCTTGAACTTTCCAGAATACCGACAAGAAAAATTTTTTGGGAAAATTTCATGCTGATGTATCACTTTACTTTGCAAATACAGAGTATTTGAAATTTGATCAAATTCATACGGTGAAGCAGGAAAGGATTCTCAAATTCAACTTTTAAGTGTCACAATCATGTTAAAGTGTCCTCTAAATACACCTAAAGGTGAACTGGGAATATTGATCACATTACATATATCTTGTTTATTTCCTGTAGCCATATTTATGCCAGCCATGTTACTGACATGGTAGACCTACATAATGTGTACTGTACATCACAGTTTGTTCTGAAGAGTATTTATTGAACCAGAAATCATCTTGAACTACTGTTTTTAACTCCTTTGTTTCTGAGTCTTGTTCTTGGTTACAAGCTCAATCAATCAATCAATCAAACAAATACTTCATTAATGTGTTAACATAGCTAGCCGAGGGGAAACCCTCTACTAATTGGGGACATGATTTTGAGGATCCAAGATTTGTTACACTTGTTACACAATATTTCCAATTAATGGAAATTGAGCCTACGTTTCTTGAGTGAACTGTTGCGGGCTGTATGCAAAACTCAAGAAAGAAAACAAGCAGAACAATAAGTAAAGACAATAAGCAGGTCCCAAATGCAACCAGCCCTTTTTCTGTTGGTACATTTAGCACCTGATATTTGGTATATGTTGTACATAACTTAGAATAAGCGCTGTTCATTAAAGTTAACATTGTACCAAAAAGGTAAACAATGTTTTCTCCCACACTAGCAAAGAAATCTTGAAAAGTTGCTCTGTAAGATCGGAGAGCTGTCAAATGTGACCGCAAACATGAACGAGTGACATGATCACTCCAGTTGCCAAGCACGTGACATAAATCTGCCACTGATAAAATATTTTCTATCGTTTCCTGTGGATGTTCGTTCAGATAAAGCCAGAAACAATCACGCAATGTCACAAAAAGCAACTGGCCAGACGTTAGAGATCGTTCTTTGAAAATATAACGATTGTCAGTAGTCTTGAACAAATAATGGTAAACATTGTAATTTGTGTTACGAATCATTGGCGAGCATTGCAATGCATTGTAACGCATTCAAAATGGATTGAAATGCATTTCAATGCTGTTTTCATTAAGCCCGGTTTTCCCAAATAGGGTCACATATGTCCCAAAAATGTGCATTCAGTAACAAAATGTTTGAAGAGAGAAACAAAACCCAGACAGGCAACAGTGACAATATTATTGCCTGAGGAACACTGTAGCAATTACAACATACCTCTGGCACATTAAGAGTTATGGCTACAATCCTGCCATACATTTATATAATACTGGTCAACACATTATTTTGTTTTATTGCATCGCAGAAAGTGAAGGAAAGAAAGAAAGGGAGTTAATCAGAAGCAGAAGCAGAGAAAGCACAGCGAAACACAAGCTGTCAAGGCGATCAAGAAGTAGAAGCAGAGAAAGCACAGAGAAACGCAAGCTGTCAAGGCGATCAAGAAGTAGAAGCAGAGAAAGCACAGAGAAACGCAAGCTGTCAAGGCAATCAAGAAGCAGAAGCAGAGAAAGCACAGAGAAACGCAAGCTGTCAAGGCGATCAAGAAGCAGAAGCAGAGAAAGCACAGAGAAACTCAAGACGTCAAGGCGATCAAGAAGTAGAAGCAGAGAAAGCACAGAGAAACGCAAGCTGTCAAGGCGATCAAGAAGTAGAAGCAGGGATAGGGATTATAAACGTCGTCGTCGCCCTAGAAGTCATTCCCAGGACAAAGGGAAAAGGTCAAGACAAGCTATTGAGCAATCAAAGAGGTCAAGAAGTAGATCAACTAGCAGGAGAAGTTCTGCAACAAATAGGACTGCAACAAAGAGGAACAGAGACTTGAAGTCTAGGAGTAGATCTCTAAAAAGAAGTGTTTCACCATCAAGCAGAAGAAGGGATAGGAGAGAAAAACATTCACCAGTTTCTAGAGGTAGAAAAGAGTCTCCGTCATTAAGAAGAAAGAGGGTTTCTAGAAGTCGCTCACGCCGTAGATCCTCTGAACGTAGAAAGAGTAGGTCACCGAGGAGGCATACCCGATCACCAGATAAAAGAAGGAGAATTGCTCCTGAGAGATCACCTGGCACTACATCAACACCTAGAAAGACAAGATCCCCAATCAGAAGGGAAAGAAAGCGAAGTCCTTCACCACAGAGGAAGTCACCACACCGCACATCTTCAGCCTCAGATAGCTTGGACTCTGGACATTTCACAAACATTCCTCTCTCCAAGAGTAATAAACCAGATGAACGTGCACTTGACAACAAAGAACAAGTTCAAAAGCCATCACCAAATTCCGACAAATCAGCTGTCAAGAAGCAGGAGTCTAGTGTTTTACCCTATAAAACTGATCTGGAAAAGCAGTACTCTCCTGCAGGAAGTCCAGAAAAACCCTGGGAGGATGAGTTTGATTTTGTCTTTACAGAACGCATGTCTCCCAGACAAGGAACTGAGAAAAGCGTAGAGGATGTTCTGTTTGGAACAGAAGCAAAGACTCCTGACTTTAAACGACCAACCCCATCTGAAAGGTGAGTTTATACAGTATGCAGTGATAACTTGGTAAATGGATAGGCTGGGTTGTTGCTACATGTAACAGCCCATGCCAGTGAATTTGAGCATAGAAAGAGAGCTTTTAAAAAAAATAGCTGGTTGGGTTTCTTAATGATCCTGCTTAGTTTTTTTGCCTCTAGGGGAATTAGTGTTACTAGAAACTATATAATTATGCTGCCTTCTTTGGGAAGTGATATCAAAATTAAATCTACACTGTATTATCAACTTGGTGGATAAAGTAAATCACTGTCATAAAAAGATTGAAGAGCTGACCTTTGAATTTGAGTGTTGTTCTTCATCATTCGAAATCAAGGCCAAAAAGATTGTAAGATATGCATGATTTCTAATAGTGAGCAGTGGCACTATACCATTTGACACGGTGGTGTGGAAAACAAGATTAAATAATGGATTACAAAATTGTAGTTGAAGGAAAACCATTTGTTGCTAAAAGGAAAGATCTTGAAAGTTACAGCGCTCACAACAGAGTTGTGGTTCAATAATTATTGTTCCCCAATGCTGTTGTAAGCCCTGTGATCTTCAGTTAAGGGTGACATTTAACTGTAGTTGAGGCTCATCACCCAATATATGCAACTACAAAGAACTATTGCACACAATGCAGGGTTTTCATTAAGAATTGAGTAGCAGGAATAGTGTAAAGTAACAGGAGAATTATTATGAAAGGGAAAGCTCTTTTAGGGAGCAAGGAACAAGTGAAATTTGGCTGATCTCAGATCTTCTCTGATCTCTGATGCCTAATGAACATCCTGTAATGAAAGTGGATGATGACCAGTATGAAATGACAGCTGGCACACACACGACAAGAATTCTTGACAGCTTCCTTTACATGAAGATTTTCAAATAATTGCTTAGTAATAAAAAGTTTGTAAAATTAATTTCTATTAGACTGGAAGCATGGCTAAGATCTTTAAATAAACTGTTTTGAAATTGGGAAAGATAATATTTTTGTATAGTGATTATTATATTCTGATAATAAAAGGTTTCGTGAAGCACTTTAGAATAAAAAGTAGCGACATGAAGACTGAATGACATTTCGATGACTCCATGTCATCATTATAATAATAATAATCACTTTATTTAAGTCTCAAATGTATTTAGCCGAGCACAGATGCTCTACTAATTGGGGAGACTAAATTGGGAAAGATATTATCAAGTTTGAAATACATGATGGAGTTGATTATATATACTATATAGTGACAATGGTGTGAAAATATTTAGGGAATTAAAAAGGTAGTTAAAGTATTCAATTATGTAAAAATTTTGGTGTGAACTGAATCCAACTGCATGTTAAGTTTTGGTTTTACCGGTATGTTCCTGATAAAAAGCATCTCGTAGATTAAGCAGTCAAACTTTGTGCAGCATTTCTTTAGAACGGTAAACTGGTCTTGTAGAATTAGTTGCTTGCAGCATGTGTTCTTCTTTCAGGTGTTTACCAATAGCAGAATGATTATGTTTGGCGACGCGTTGAAAGAGATGTCGGGATGTATATCCAACATAATCTGTATCACACAGATCACATGAAAATTTGTAAGCAATGCAATGTTGGCGGTTAATCAGGGGAGGTTTGGCCTCCACCACTTTGATAATTATCATCAATGATTTTTCTGCTAGTAAACACTTGGCATAAATTACTTCCAATTTCCTTGCTAACTTCGCTGCGATCTTTTTGTACAGCGTCGGCCGATCTCTGATCTTTGAATGGCAAGACAATTCTAATGGGCTGATCTAGTAGGATTTCGTGTTGAGGTTCGGCTTGATCTTGTGAACGGATGAAACTGCTGATGGTCGATTCAATAAGTCATGGGGGATACTTCAATTTCAGGAACATTGACTTTAGGTTGTTATATTCATCAGCAAAAAGATCTGGAGAAGATGAAAGGTGGTGTGCGCGAATTAACATCATTTTCAAGAGTGAGTGTTTATACTTATTGTCAACATAACTTTGATAGTGCAGTAATTAAGAGGCCTTTGTTGGTTGTTTTTCTGTGGACGCATGTTGCTGGTTTATTTCCTTTCATTTCAATTTCCATTCCAACGAAAGGTAGCTTATAGTTGGTGGCTGTTTCCATCGTGAAGCCAATCTAATTGAAGGGCGGGCTTCATTCAGTGTTGTTAAAAAGGCTTCAGCAGATGGAATATCGGGTACCATGGCCAAGGTATTGTCCACATATCTTTGTAGAAAGAAGCCATTAATTTTTGTTTTTGCTTTCCAGCTTTTCTTTGATAGAACATGAAAACATTTGCCATAAGTGGGCCTAAGGGCAAACCCATGGCCATTGAACTGAAAGAGTTGATGTTTTGTAGCAGCCCTCAATAATTCAACAAGATCATCCTGTGTGATGTTTAACTGATGCGTTTTGTTAAACCACAAGCTGTAAGCAACTAATCTACAAGACCAGTTTACCATTCTAAAGAAATGCCGTACAAAGTTTGACTGCTTGATCTACGAGATGCTTTTTATCAGGAACATAAAACCAAAACTTAACACGCAGTCGGAATCAATTCATGCCAAACTTTTTACAAAACAATTCAAGAATACTTTAACTCCCTTTTTGATTCCCTAAATATTTTCACACCATTGTTACTTTCTATCATGTATTTCAAACCTGGTAATGATGACGTGGAGTCATCAAAGCGTCTTTCAGTCTTCATATCGCTGATTATTTTATTCTAGTAAGAAAAATAAACAGGAGTCACAGCTTACTGAAAAGAAAGAAGAAACTAAGACAGAGATGCTGAAAGGAGTCACAGCCATTGCTGATAAGGAAAACAAATTGCCACAAAAATCAAACAATCAAAGTGGATCGTCAGACTTACAACCAACAATCAACGCTGATGAGCAAAGCTTGTCTGCCTTAAAGGAATCAAAATCCCCATCAAAAGTTTCAAAATCTGACATCGAGGACAAAGGTGATGATGCGAAAAAGATGGCAGACAATGCTGACTCACCACAGACAACAAATAGTCTTGATAACTCAGCTTTCATACAGTCCAAACCAGAGACCATTCCATTCCTAGATGAAAAGCCATATGTCCCTCCACCAGGTGGTGGTGTTGGAACTCAAAACACCCCTCCTTTATCTCAGTTAGGAATTCTAGGGTCCCCTGCAGTCAGTACAGGTCTTCTTCCCACTCCAGCACTTCATGACCGTATATGGATGGGACTTGATGAAGTGGGTCTTCTACCTACACCTGGTTCACATGAAAATGTGAACTCAAGCATAAATGAAATTAAAAAAGCAAAGATAGGTAACCATGATCAGTCTGTGACAAGGAAAGATGAAGGATGGAACAATCTTAATGAAAGTCCTGTGGACATGGAAATGTCGTCACCTGAAGGGGACATAATTGACCAAATGAATGAGGAGTTTTGGAAACAACAGCAGAAGAGTGGTAAAACAGGAAGAGAGGAGAGTAAATCAAGAGAAGTACTAGAAAATCCAGTTCTTCATGAACAGTCATCAGTTGAGGACCCATACGAGCCTGAAAGTGGCTTCATAATTGATGAAGAATCAGAAGAGGATTTGACTGACATAACTGATCCCAAAGAAAGGAGAAAGAGAGAAAAACAGCAGCAAAAGGAAAAGACTAAAGTACAGGTAAGGGTTCAATAACAACAACAACAACAACAACAACATCTTTATTGTACCTTGAATTTCTTTCTTTGTTACAAAATTATATAAGTTAATACATAGGAAAAGGTATGGACCTTCAGAAATAACTATTAAGAGTTAAAAATGCCTGAAGTTAAAAATGCCTGAAGATCAGAGGTACAATACACTTGAGAAGTAGAGCAAAACACGCACCAGAAAGCATACACTAATACACACAGAAAAACAGACACAGGCATAGACACTAAAAACATGCACAAAAACACCCACAGTATAAGAAAATAATTATAATAATTATAATGAACATCATATAAATAAGCAAGATTATTGATTAGAAGCAAAGAGAATTCAAGCTACTGTTAGCTTGGTCATCTGCACACTGTGCACACTGAGATTGATTTAGCTGTAGGAAGCAATAGAGTACTAAAGTGATGACATCACTAAAAATAATTTTGTGAAACTATGGGATTTGTTTGGATATTCAGAAAGAACACGATATAAGAGACCTACTTGCCAAAAATCAGCATTTTCTTACAGTTTGAGAGCGAGATATTAGCACTGTTATGCTCTACTGACTCCATACAAATCCTAGTTATAAATTTTACTTGGTTCATAACATTATGAACCAAGTCAAATTTAGAAGGATTTGTATGGAGTCAGCAGAGCACAACAGTGCTAATATCTCAGAGCCAATTTGCCTTTAAATGCTGATTTTTGGCAAGTTAGCATTTTTCATCTTGCTCTTTCTGAAAATCTTGACAAGTCTTATATTTTCAAGTGATGATTTGACCTTAAAATTCAATTTCCTTTGAATCCTTCTCTTACCGGTATTTGGCATACAGACTTATTATAATTATGTCAGAAACACAGTTCTATACATCTTTTGGGATTTGAAGGCTTGGATATCATATGACTTACCGTAAGCTTAAGTCTGAACCCATTGAAGTGATGCATAAACGATTAAATTTTTTCTTATTTTTGACTTACTTGAACCTATACCAAGACATCGACCACACAACAGCCACACATAACCTTAATTTTAGAGTGAATGTAGAAAAATCTGGTTTGTAAGGCAAAAATGCTTCCTTAACCCTTTCCTCCCTAAGAGTGACTTATAGATTTTACTCTGTCTAACACCAGACGATTTTACTCATCAAAGGGAGACCCCTTAGGAGTTAAAGGGTTAAAGTGCACATAACCCTAAAATACTTTCCTCACTACAATACATCTTTGCACCTGTTTGAAATGCGTTGTACCTATTGTTTGCCACTTTTACCAAATCTTGATATTTTATTGACTTCAATAGTTACGAAAAACTTAGCATCATTTGGTTAACACGACTGAGTCAGAAGGGGCAGGGTCTATTCCTGGATTGACGTCACAAACTACTTTTGCATGCATGTTTACAAAGACTTAATGGGGTGCAAATCAGTTTGTGCCGTCAAATCAAGGAGAGACCCGTGCCCTTTCTGACTCTGTTGTAAACCAAATAAGGCTCAGTTTTGAAGCCTATAAAAAGCCTATAAAGCCTATAAAAAGTCAATTAATTTTGGTGGAAAACAGGAAAAAAAATTATCAGTGCATTTCAAACAGGTGCAAAGATTTATTTTAGCAAAAAATTATTTGGGGGTTAGGTGCACTTTAAGTACTTTTTAGGCAGAGTCCTACCTCATGAAACCAGATTCTACAAAGTTATGTTGCAGCCTGCAGGGTTCCAGATAAGATTTTAAGGCAAGATGCCAACAAGGAATTCCGTCGGGTCAAATTTCCAGTGCTCCTACCAAATCATTATAAAATTTCTATTAATTTGTTGGGTCATGTAGCTGACCTTGTAGGGTTTTTGACCCAAGACCCCCCTCTTATCTGGAACACTGAGCCTGGTTAAATTGGAGGGGCGTGATAACTCCAGGATTGGAGCTTATTTGTTAACAGCACCATTCTGAGGTTGTATGGGTTCTTCTTCCCTCTTTGTAGGAGCTTATAGACAAGCTTCATCGGCAAGCTCGTGTTGAGGAAGAAGTTAAGCATGCTCTCAAAGCATACTACAAACACAGGGATATCAGCAAAGATGAGTACAAGAGCATTCTCAGAAGAGCTGTTCCACAGGTTTGATATTGATGTTTCTTTGCACACATGTAACTTCAGTAATCTTTAATTTTTGAGTACACGCACAGGGGTTTCATTAGAAGCCGGCAACCTGCTAAAATCGCCACCTACTTTGTCAGAATTTACCTCTTACCACTGCCTACTTTGCCCATATTTTCACTCAAATTATTAAAAAGAAATTCATCAGGTTGCTGCCTGCTTTAGTTAGCTCAGACAGCTATTTCAAAACTTATTGAAACCCCTGCATGCAACTGCAACTTACAAATTATGAGCCATTTTGTTAGATGATGATGATGATGATGATGATATGCCGTACATATTACATTGTTTCATGGTGGCTTACAACTCCTTTTGTATTGGACGTCAGTATGTAAAGGTGCCACTGGCAGCTGCTATCAGTCCATATTTGACCTCACCCACCCACCCTACCTGCACACGGATTTTAAATGATGAAGAAACCTTCATTCATTCACTGTTATTTAAGCTGTGAGCTTGTGGGGTCATGTGAAAAAAGAGTACTGGTAAAATGAAATAATAAAATTGAGGGGTGGATTAAACATCGAGTAATAAATTAAACTATGAATGCTACTATACGCTTGTAAATTTGAATTTAGTCTCTTAGACAGAAGCTCAACCTATACTACACAATTGCACTTAAGTGTCAATGTATGTGCACCAGCCTTGTTTTATTATTTAACTGCTGTACTTGCATTACACAGGTCACAAACTCAAGTAGTGCCATTGACCCAGAGAGAATCAGATCTCTGGTGAAGAAGTATGTGGCTAAGATCAAGGGACAGCGAGTTGATTCTCATTGATTAAATTAGCTAAAATCTCATTTGCACTACCCAGTTAACTTTTTTTTCTGATGCAAATATTTTGAACTGTCATTCTTAGAATAACCATACAAATGTACATGGATCTACAATGTGTGTTTTAGTTAAGATATTAATCATCTAATAGTGTCAAGTCTGTTCATGCAGCCACCTTTGATCTCCTCCATTGTGAGCAGTATAAAATTCATTGAGGCATGGTTAAATATGCAGTCTGGAACTTTCAAGGACAAGGAACTTTCATAGCCAATCACAAACAGCCTGACCCCGGTTGTTCAAAGAGCGGATAACTCTTATCCAGCGAATAAATTGCTATTTGGCGGATAAAATTTATCCACTTGCATCATTCCGGTTGTTTGAAGCTTGAAGCTTGAAGCTTGGATAGCACTATCCAGCTGCTATCCAGTGGATAAAGTGTTCCTCATCTAGGTAGGTTGTATAACTTTTTATCCACTGGATTAACCAACTGCCTCTTTTAAGTGGAAGGTAGGTGCCTGAGATACCCAGGGGCTTCCACTGTGGCCAGCCAGCCCCTAGATAGAATACTGCCCCCATGGCTGGCAAATCCCCGCAACCCAGCCATGAGCCCCCATTCCAGGCACCTGTCACACTGATGAAACAGTGGAAGAAAGAAAAAATAAGGGATGGGAGGGGGGGGGGGGAAGACGCTGAATGAACCGCTCCACAGACCACTGCACAAACGCTCGACGAAGAACTCGCAGATCATAGCGGTGTACAAAGCTACCACATACCATGTGAGCCTGCACTTAAAGGATTGTCCGCTGGATTCCCGCTGAGCTCACGGGCCGCTTGACTGCTAAGCTTGAGGACCGCTTGACTGCTTAACTTGTGGACCGCTAATCTTGAGAACTGCTTAACCGCTAAATTTGTGAACTGCTTGACCGCTAAGCTTGTGAACCGCTTAACCGCTAAGCTCGTGGCCCGCTTGAGCACTAAACTTGTGAACCACTAGACTGCTAAGCTTATGAACTGCTTGACCGCTAAGCTTGTGGACCGCTTAACCGCTAAGCTCGTGGTGGTTAACTTAGTTAAATTACATTTAACCAAATTAAAACTGTTGAAAAACAGACATGGCTGCTCAAACAATCAACCATTTTGTTAGAGAATTAAAACAAAATACTTGGAAAACCTATAAATGCGTTAACTGCAACATAAAGAAATCTCTAAGAAGCAATTTTGTCCATCTTTATACTGTTGGAATTTTATTTTCTAGGAGAAACACAATTTATGTGCCATCGCTCTAGAGAGAACTTTTTTGGAGAACAGCAATGACGATGACCTCATACTTTCCTTCAAAGATATATTAGCTTATATCAAATCGATGAAATTAAGTATTATTTTTTGATTGCTTGACAAATGTGGAATCAGTTATCGTTCGTCGGCTGCTCAACACCTCGTAAGCTAGCACCACCTTAAGATTCAAAATATTTGGTTTGTTAAGAATATTGTTGTAAAGGGCCAAAAAAGCTGAAATTAAACAATACTTTTCTCTCAGAACTGGAGGCTTGCCTTTTGGCACAGAATGTTAAATGCTCATAGTCAAACACAACATCAAAAATTTTTCCTTTGTGGCAATATGTGGACTGTCGAGGAAACGACTTTCGATTGCTTTGTTTGTAGCATAAATGTAAATGACTTGATGTTTTTATCATTTTCTAATCGTTTATCAAATGAAATAGGTATCGCAATAAAAGAAATAAAACCGTAAAACTTCAGGTAAGTCGTCAAGTGTGTTATTTTTCAAAATATTTCCATATCTAGGCTATAGAAAAACCGACCTTTTGTAGTGATAATATTTCCAACATGTTGATCGATCGGCTTTCACAGACACTGAAGAATTTCATGACAGGAAAGTTTCTAAGGAATGGTTCATTCTTACATGTGTATTAGCAAGCCTATTCTGAAATCTGTTCAAGGCGAATTTTGAGAAGGCAAAAGGTAAACACAATGACAGTTCCTTGTCAATGCATCCACCCTCATACAAAGCCTTTTTCGTTTAAATTTCTTTTACAATGAAATACCCTCGTTGTCAGCCCTGTGGTCTACTACGGTCTATACTGATACCACGAAGCGCAAAAACTTTTAATATGTCTTTTTTATCTTTTGCCTTCTCAAAATTCCTCTTGAATGGAACTTGAGTTTTTTTCAGCAGTCTCTAAAATAATTTAGGGCCCTTTGGCCCGATACTGTGGCTATATTTCTCCATTCATCTTCCGCCATTTTCTTGTCATGCCACGTTTCATCTAAAACGTGACTGATATTCACCATGGCAACGGACAGGATAGCGGCTTATCTGGCGAATAGTTATTCATCGCACTATCCAGACTTTTTATCCACTAGATAACTATCCAGTGGATAGGCTTATCCACTGGATGAAGTTATCCGCTCTTTGAACAACCGGGCCTGGTTTACTCTAAAGTGGTGAGTGATCCATTAATTCAAAAGTTGGCATAGGTAAAACCATACATATAAATTGACAATAATGATGGCTGAACATGCATGCAAAATTATAGGGCAGTGAAATTGAAATATAGCCATGTTCAAGTGCACTTCTCTGTGGCTTATCATCGGGACAATTAGTTGAGAAATTCAGTAAGAAACTTACCATAATTTGTAGAACTATTATCAGTGGCAATGAAAGACTACAACTAGTATTAGTAAAATCTGTGTTGGGAGATGAAATTTGTGGACCATATCAAAGTGCACGATTTTACCCTTTTGTGTACATATCAAGTGGGGTGTTTGTTGGGAGTTGCCAGTTTACTAAACTTTCAAGCTTGATGCAGGTGTGCAATTGGGGCATAAAATATGTGACCTCTCAGATGAAAATGGAGTAAAGATCACAGATTACACCTTTTATTTTTGTAGCATACTAAACCAAAACACAGGGCTCAACACTAGCTTTTGACACCACTTTCCACTTTGGAAAGCAGATTTCAAAATTAACCTTCCTCCTCAAAATTTTACCAAGTTCCAAAATAGATTACAGTATCATAGTTTCTAACCACAATGTTTTTCTTACCATGTCTCACTGTTAGTATTTTTTTATTTGTCTGCTTAAAACCGAACCAAAATAGACTCATTCTTTACTGCTACTTACAGTGTATCTCTAATACGTCACATTCACTCACTAGGTGTACATTATTGTTGTGCACTTACCTCCTTGGGAGTTTTTTCGATCCTTCTATAATTTATGGCAGAAAATGCAAGAATTCATGGCAAAATTTGTCCTTATCAAGAACGAAATCAATATCCGAGAGTTGTTTTCTCATTTCATTTGCAAATATTTTGACTAAAGCCTTTTAAAGGAAAAATCTACTTTCCATCGTAACCCAAAGTTTACTTTCCAGATCGGGTGAGTCTTCTGGTTCATTATCGTTTTCTTACCCTCCAAGATGTAAATTTACTTTCCAATGGAAAGCAGGTGTGTTAGTGTCTAGCCCTGAAACATGATGTGTTTGTTATAAAATCATGGACATTATAATTTTTGTCTTCCTGTAGTTCTCAAGGAACTTTATTAATTTTAATTTGATTGATTCTATTATTGGGTTTATTAAAAAAATACTTGGCCAATGAGGTCTTTGGCCAAGTGGGCTAAAATCAGGGAATAAATCCGCAAGATCGAACAGGATAATAATTGTTTTGTTATTCAACACGTTGATAACCAAGTACAATTTACTGAGTTTATTGCAGAAAAGCTTGAAGAGCCACCAATTTTCTTCACAACACACAATATGACTTATATCACAGGATGTCTGTTGAGTGGCAGCACACAATATTTGTGAGTGCCTGATGACCACATTTGAACATTGTCACAATGTGTTGAATAATATAACACAGCATTATTTCACCATGCCAAGCATTCTATGATTGAAAGCATGGCAGATAGTTCTCATAATGCCAGCAGACAAAATTCGATGTATTTCGCCTGAAACTAAACCATAAGCTGGCCTATCTGATCAGGATGTCACTTAACTTAACCCTTTCACCACCAAAGGCCTCCCCTTTGATGAGTAAGATCGTCTGGTGTTAGCCAGAGTAAAATCTATAAAGTCCCCCTTGGTTGTGGAAGGGTTAAAAAAGGACACATTGATGGTTACAAAACAGCCCTGCAGGTATGTGATATGGGACTCAAAATGGAAACATCAGGTTGAGGCAATGACTCTAAAAAGTCATTCAAAAGTCATTCAATTAAACAGCCTCCTCTTTGGTGCATAATTTTTATTTATTATTTAATTATATGTAGTTGTTACAAAGAAGTGACTAAGAAATATATTTGACTATAAAAAGTTGCAAACATAATTTTAAGTTTAAGAAAGGCTAAAAGAATGAAGATGTTTGGATGCCAGCTTTACATCATTATCAAAAAACGTATATCATTCTTTTAGCCTTTTTAAAGCAATTCTTACAGTTAAATATACTTATTGACAAAGATGTAGCTTCTTAGTTTTCAGTCACGGTTTTCTATCTGTAAGCTTTCTTTCACAGTATAAAACTCTATGAGCTGTAACACAACTGTGAGGTTATATTAAATAAAAAGCTTTCTTACTCCTGTTAGTAAATTATTGGAAGGGTGTACTTAAATGTTTGCTTGCTTACTTTTGGGACGTTCAGTGGTTTACCTCTGCTAAACAGGGAGAGTGTTTCTCTAAGAGATAATTATTACAAAAAAATCTGCTAACTAAATCGGAACTGGGTTATGCATCATTGTAAGGTTGCCATATTTGAAGACAAGTTGCAACTTGTCTGCAGAATTTTGCTGACAGCTGATTGATCTTAATGTCAGCTCTTCTCGTATCCTCCCAGAAACCAACTTGAATTTATAGTCAGTTCATCACAGAGAATTGAAGAACTCCTTAAGGATCTGTGGTATGTCTTCTTCTTTATAGTCCTTAACCATCAAGTTATCATCTGTTGCTCCACGGATCATTGCAGAAAGGACTAGTAATTTTAATGAAGCAAATGGAAAATTACAAAAAAATACATGGCAAAAGAGTGATAAAGTTTACCTAGCTTTCCTATAGGGAGCACTGTTTGATGCAAACTTTATTCCACATCAATATCAATGCTCAATATGTGGTTTGTTATTAATAAATTTTGGTTCATTTTTTCAAAATACATTTTTCTAATTACAGGGCCTCCAAATTGCCCAGCAATACAATCCAGAGCTTTCACTGAGGGCTGTGACCCATAACAGTAAAATGACTTGATGCAAAAAGGCACAAGTGATGGGTTTTCTCAGGGATAAAATTACTCAAACATTGCTAAATATTTACAGGCTTATTTTCCTATGGCAAATGTTGATCTGTTTCTATTTTCTGTCATTTTATTTTCTCCAAAGTTGTACTTCATGAAATTGCAATACCAATGGACATTTAGAATGGTTTATACATGTATCTTTGTATTTGTCAGCCACAAATGACTTTAAAACTGCCTTACATTTTCCACTGCCTGGTCTGAACAGGCACAGGATCTTCTTTTTGTTTTCTATTGCTCTTCCTATTTCATACCCAACTCCCAAGGAAGGCTGGGTCACTTCTGCAACTAATGCTGTCAGAATAAAGAGAAAAGGATTTGCTGCAAATTCATGTCTACAAGGATGCCAATTTCTCGAGATCTAGACACCTTCCTACTAATTATCATTTACCCACCCACCCCCTCCATCCAGGGGATACATTCACCCTCCCACATATTGGCACAAACTAAAATTTGTGGGAAACTGGGGCATTTTTGTTTTTTGCTTTAACTGGTTATCCAATATCTGCTTATGAGGATGTTCTATTAAAAAAGTTTGTTTCAAACTTGGCACAATATTGATATCCATGCATAGGACATTGAAAACGCAATAATAAGATGGAGTCGCCACGGTTGTTTTTGCCCTGCATGCCAATTGAAGGGTGTTCCGCAAAAGGGGCGTATATCGCTTTTTTGCTTTAAAATCCAAATCTCTCTAAGCTCACTCTACTTTGGCATACAGACTGGTTATGATGTCAGAAATGAAGTTCTGTACTTATTTTGGGGTTATTTGCCACTTCCCTTCACTCGGCGTAATTTCATAAAACACGCCACAATAACGCTCTCATTTACGGGTTTTTGGTGTAGACAGCCTGTTGCCAATCCTTTAAACCCGTCAATCAAGAGATTACAAAAAAAAATACGGTAACTATCAAAACAAACGATGTTCTGAGGAAATCACGCCAGTAATCGCGCGAGACAAGATGGTTGCATGGTGCGCAAAACAAATGCGTACTAGCAATAGGAGTTTTAGTGTTGCTATTACAAGTAAATAACACCAGTAAAATAGGGTGGTCACCAAGCTCATTTCTTTGCAACACAATGACAGGGAAAATTTTGGATGTCAAGGTAAATATGCCATGTTTTTAGTGTGTTTTCATGTTCACGCTAAATGACATCTTAACTTATGCACATGAAGGGTGTGCCATACAATTGTAAAGAATCACCTTAAACTAAACATGCAATCAGAGAGTTGCTTGTATGGCAATGATGACCACACCATATTTTCATTGTTTTTTTTTTTTTTCGGGGGAGGGGGGGGGGGGTAAAACATGGATGCAGCTTCATACTCCTGGTTTAAATTTCTTAAAAAATATTCTGTACAAGCCCACCATAGGTCACTAAATTATAAATATGGAGAGTGTTTTTATTGGATCCACTTTATAATTCTTACCATCTGATTTCATCAGCCATGCCATGTCACGGTCATGAATGAACTTATCACTACCTGAAATATGCAAAAGTACCTGTTATTATGATGATGATAAAACCTCATTTAGTGCCTGGATGGAGGGACAGTTTTCCATCTTAGAGCGGTTTTCAATTGAGTGTCGTAAAACCAAACCCAAAGCAATTACTCCAGCCAATCACAACAGAAGTAAGCAGTGCAATGAGCCAATCAGAATACGAGCAATTACATGTAACCGGCGTAAAGTGCGGGAAAATAAGCGCATGCAAGTCACAATTGGTCATGTTCTAAACGAGTAAGGGTCTGGGAACGAATCCAAACTTCATTGAAAATCAATGGCATAGAACTAAATCGATCCTCATATGAAAGGGTATCTCAAAATAAGTACTTTCAGCAAGTTTGACTATGTTTGGTCGAAATGTTGCCAGTTGACATGCATTTAGATCCTTAAAAAATTCCATACAAATGTCTCCATTTCGGAAAGTGTGTCCCTCCAAACCATACAAAGTCTCTAATTTTCACAATTTTCAAAAGCTTTTGTTTCAGCTCCAATTCAACTGAACAGCGTCAAAGTTGGCAAGGTGACCATTTTTGAGATGCTCTTTCATGCAGTGTCATCAATTTTTTTCCAATCAATAAATTTTAAAACTCATTCCCAGGCCCTCACTCGTTTAGAACATGGCCAATTGGTTTTGGTTTTGCTTCTCATTGGTTGAGAAAGTGGCGTGAGTTTTGGTGGCCAATCACAGAGTGAAGTGATGCAAAACCATAATTACTTTCAACACTCAATTGAAAACTGCTCTAACGCAATAAATTTAATTTACTGGGTTAATTTAGCAGCAGGTTTATGGATGGTAGAAGAATCATGCAGGTTCTTGTGTGCTAGGTCAACACCTACGTGACATCCCA
>JAEMWC010000554.1:32500-50000 GCA_016490735.1 Pachyseris speciosa | reverse complement strand
CCAAAGTAGAGCAAATTTAGAGATATTTGGATTTTAAGACAAAAAGCAATATAGACACCTTTCGCAGAATAACCCTCAACTATTGTTTATAGTTTGTAAGGCTTGGCATCTTTCTATTAAGTGGACAGTACATGGATTTCTTGGTTAGGTCTAATAAGGCTGAAGTTTTTGTTCTGAAAATTAGGGTTAGTCTGCAATCTGTAGGTATTTGTATACAGTCTGCAGTCAGCAGCTGATTGACTGCATTAATCAAACATCATTTGCCACTTCCACATCACCTAAGATGCAAACAGTTTGTCCCAGAAAATATGTATATTAAACTATTTTGTTTCCAAATCTCTAGTGCTCTTAGGAACCAACTTGCAAGAGAAACTGAAAACGATTGTTTATGGAAAAATGTTTTGGAGCAAATCAAACGTGTTATGGGTGATGTGGCATTGGCAAAATTGAAGTAAAAGATACACTGTATCTACATCATCTTGTTTTGCAGACCATTCCTTCAAGCCATGCTTTCAGGCTACCCAGACTGGATCCTGCTTATATGTCCATGCTGATCAGTGGCCTGACTGCTGCTATAGCTCTAGATAAGGTATCAATGGTGCTTGTGCCTCATTTCCTTCACATAATTTAACAAAGCATGACCAATACTGAACAGTCTCAGAAACTCATCCAATTTTATGAGTTTGACATTTATGTAGCCAGTCTTTTCTGTGCTCAAGCCAGCTTTGCAGTCACACAGAAAAATAAAAAAACTGATTGCAAGCATACAGTTATTGTTGCAGCATAATTGAGCAACATAATTTATTCCGTATTTTGGAAAGATTACATTAACTATGAATAGAATTCTGATCTCTGAATATAAGACAGTACACAACTGAAGGAATTATGATTTCAAGTCAGGTTTGCTTCAGATAAAGTCTACATTACCATGTTAGGAAATGACTTTGTATGGATTTTACAATAATAATAATAATAATAATAACAATTATTATTATTATTATTATTATTATTATTATTATTATTATTATTATTAGATTTTTTGTAACAGCAGGTTGATTGTAAATAGGATTTTAATTGAGGTTTTGTAATAAAGATTCCTTCATTTATTATTATTATTATTATTATTATTATTATTATTATTATTATTATTATTATAAATAATGATAATAATGACAATACACTAATAATAAAAACTTTCATCACATCAAATTAAAACAAGAAGCTAAAATTACAAATTTACTAATTTAAAACTAATTCAGGGGAATTGATGTGCTGAAAACACTGATGGTTGATATTACCCTAGGTTGGTGAAATAAAGAATGGCGACACAGTTTTGATAACAGGTAAATAAACAGCTGGTGGAAATCACTATCCTGGCTCCAGAGGCCAATTGAAAAAATAAATATCCCTGAAAAACCAAAGTAGATGGTGAGAGATAGGTGAGGTTATTTGTTTCCCCTCAGCGCTTTGCGCCTGGTTGCCTCAGCTTCACCACATAATTTCCCTCCTTCAAACAGAAAAAAATAACTTTTGGCACCCAGGGTAGCAAATCAGTTGCTAAACCTGATCAAATCATTCAGGTAACCAGTAGAAACAAACAAACATGTACATACATATACAGTGTATGTATGATTAAGTATGTGGCAAAAAAGAATAATTTTTTTCAGATATTTAGTTTTGTTTTGAATGTGAATTTTTGAAAGGCCAGGTTAGTTAAAAGGCTTGATCAAGGATTTTTCATGCCTGACTATTGAATGACAAAATTGTGGTTGATAAGGCCATCTAACATTAAAACTGATTTAGCCTATGTAGTAAAAACCCGCTTACAAGAACGCCCATTTTCGGGGTTCAGGCTGATTGGGTTCTTATATATCGTGTATTTTAGGTGAAATCAGCCTGAAAGTGTTCTTAAGTGTTCTTAATTTTTTACTTCTAAAAAAATATAAGGGATTTACTATGATGAAATACATAACTTTGAGAGAAAATTAAACTTTTACAAATGGTGACATTCATTTTATTGCATATTTTCATGTAATTATAAGACTTTTAATTCCAAATACAGTTGTTGTACATTTGCTATACACAGCAAGTGAAATTACTAGCATTTATACAGAGATCTTAGTGCAATACCACAGTAAAGTTACAGACACTGTTTGTTCTATTAAACTGAAAAGGGAAGAGTTTTTATATATAAGAACAATTTTCAATTTTCAGGCTGAATGTGTTCTTATATATATGCTCCTTTTTTTACCAAATTTCAGCCTGGGTGTTCTTAATCCACATGTTCTTGTATGCGGGTTTTTACGGTAACTAACTTATTCCTGGAAAAGGTTTGCCACAAATCTCCCTTTTTTATCTAGCTGCAGCAGGAGGGACAGGCCAGTTTGCAGTAAGGACCATTTTTTAATTTTTTTTATTGACTTTTGAGTCTTGTGACAGTACTTTATTTGGAACTTGTCAATCGTAACTCCTTGAAAATGAAGACTGGATCAACAGGGGTGTGTGCTATTCTCAGTCACTTCATGTTTGTCCTGTGTTGGACTTGTATCCCATCCTTGGGGAGGTAGTACTTCTAGTGACTTCATGTTAGGTATCTTGTGAGGTACTGGCACACTGTCCATGGGGAGGTAGTACTTAGTCCTAAGCACCCTATGCTTGCCAGTATCTAGTAATGGACTGTTACACCACCAGGAGGGGTAGCAATGCACTTCAACAATATTCATGATATGCAAAACAAGAGTTCTCACCATTTGCTCAAGTGGGAATGATATACTTTATGCTAAATGTTAATAAAGAACTTTTTGAACAAATTCTCTCTATACAGGTCCAGCTAGCTAAATTGGCAGGGTGTCATGTGATAGGAACCTGCTCAACAGATGCTAAAGGAGAATTTCTAAAGGTAGGTGTATATTATATTTCTGTTGAACGCACTGAATACATCAACATCTTTAAATCTTGGTTTTTCACCCTATTAAAATTGGAATAGAATCAGTGCCTATGCAGTTGCAGTTGCACACTGATTTATGTTTGAACTTGGATCAGTCAGTTGGTCAATCATTTGATTTATATAAAGATTGCCACGGTGAACACCTGTTTCTGTTCTTACAAATTATTTTGAAGAATGTGGTGTAATTATACAGTTTGTTTTGTGTCACGGATTAGCATATTCAAATTAGGCTCATGTATTTTTAGCTGGTTCAAATATTCAATAAAGTTAGTTCCACGCCTGGCTGCGGGCAGCCATATCTTGTCCAGCTTGTCTCAACAATGTACTACATTTTGCGATGAGGATGGCTTCATATATTGGTAGAGTTGGTGAGTTCTGCCGGGACAAGGAGACGTTCTGTGCATACGTGGAGCGCATGGAGATGTTTTATACAGCGAACAACATTGTCGAGACTCCGGGTACAGAACATGTGGCCGCGAATCAACGTGTTGCCGAGCAGAAGAAGGCAATATTTCTTGCTGAAGTTGGTCCGGAAGTTTATTCTGTGTTAAGTAATCTGTTGTCGCCGGAGAAACCTAAAGATACATCTTTGGCAGATATTGTGCAGAGGCTAAAGAATCATTACAATCCTGCTTCTTTGGAGATTACGGAAAGCTTTCACTTCGGCATGCGAAATCAACAAACGGATGAGTCGATTAGTGATTACATTGTGGCCTTAGAAAAATTGTCGATCCACTGTAACTATGGAGAATTCTTGAACCGAGCATTGAGGGACAGGTTTGTTTGTGGTTTAGACAATGTGAAAATTCAGAACAAGTTGCTGAACACATCAAGCTTGATGTTTGACACTGCTTGTAGCATTGCCATTTCTATGGAGCTGGCAGAGAGGAATAGCCGTGAATTTAAACTGAACCATGGTTCAGGGATGGGGACAACGATTTCATTTAATTTAGTCAGTACGAGTGACAGAGGGGATAGCAGGCAGCCAGATGCAAAGTGCTCATGGTGCAATGGCAACCACTTGTTTAGGTCTTGCAGATTTAAGAGCGCAAGGTGCTATAGGTGTCAGCAGGTCGGACACATCACTTCTGCGTGTAAGAGTGGCGCTTCAGGAAGGCCAAGTAAGGGAAGAGTTCAGAATTTGGCAGTCGACGATCAGTCCCAGATGAAGATGAAATTCAGAGTTCAGACGATGAGTTGGGTATTTTTGGGCTCTATGCTATGAACAGCGGCAGAGCAAATAAGGGCTACCTTGTTGAGGTGGAGATTAATGGTGAGAGTATCGACATGGAGGTTGACACGCCAGCTGATTTTTCTATCATGAGTAGAGATACTTACATCAAGAGGTTAAAATCTTTTCCACTTCAGAACACTGACGTGAAGCTCAAGACCTACTCTGGTGAAACATTAAGGACGTGTGGTCAGATGCTGTGCAAGGTTGTTTACAGCGGACAAGAATACATTCTTCTGATGATCGTAGCTGAGAATGAGGGCAAGCCAACTTTGCTGGGGCAGAATTAGTTGGAAAAACTCAAGGTCGATTGGAGTGAGGTTTTCAGTTTGAATGGAACGTTGAGGAATGAGGAGTTAGACTGCATTCTTAACAAGCATGCCGATCTGTTTAGAGAAGGATTTAATGGTATGAAGGGAATAGAAGTGCACATCCATGTACGTGAGGGAGCAAGTCCAATTTACTTCAAGTCGTGCCCTGTCCTGTATGCATTGAGGGAGGCTATGGAGGCGGAGCTTAACAAGCTAGAGGAAAATGGAGTTATCGTCAAGATTGACCGCAGCGATTGGGCGAGCCCTATTGTTGCTATGCCGAAGGCTGACGGATCGGTCAGAATATGCGGCGATTACAAAGTAACCATTAATCAAGTGGTTGATGATGAACAGTATCCTCTCCCAACAGCACAGGATCTGTACTCCACATTGGCTGGATCCAAGGTATTCACGAAACTTGACCTCACACATGCTTATGCACAAATGAGTGTTGATGAAGCGAGCCAAAAGTACCTGTGTATTAACACTCATAAGGGACTGTATGCGTATACAAAGTTGCCCTACTGTGTCAAGTCCATGCCAAAGATTTTCCAGGCAACCATGGATAAAATCCTGCAAGGTGTGGAGAAGTGCATATGTAATCAAGATGACATTCTTGTCGGCTGTGTTGATACGAAAGAAAACTTGGAAATCCTGGGAGAAGTGTTAGAGAGACTGCAGAAGTACAACAGCAGCTAAACCTGAGAAAGTGTGTTTTCCTGAAGAAGCAAGTTGTGTATCTTGGCTTGCGAGTGGATGGTGATGGGTTGCATCTGGTTCAGGAGAAGATTGATGCTATAAAGAATGCCCCACCACCGAAAGATGTGAGTGAGTTGCGATCTTTTCTGGGAATGGTACAGTATTACACATGTTTCCTACCGGGGTGGCCTGGATTAGACAGAGAAATTGAATTGGCGGTTAAGAGTTGTACAGTGTGTCAGAATATAAGAAGTTTGCCCCCTAAAGTGCCTTTGCATCCCTGGAAATGGCCATCAAGACCCTTTCAGAGGAGATGGTGCATATTGACTTTTGTCAGAAAGGAAGGGATTATTTTCTGGTGCTCATCGACAGTCATTCCAAATGGATAGACATGAAGCCCATGACCTCAACCACTACTGAGCACACCATTGATGAGCTGAGGCTCATATTTGCCAAGCATGGCCTTCCAGAACAACTGGTCTAAGATAATGGTCCACAATTTACGTCAGAGCAGCTCACAAGATTCACAAGACAGAATGGAAACAAGCATACTTTAGTTCCGCTGTACCATCTTGCTTCGAATAGTGCAGCAGAGAGGTCGGTCCGTGTGGTGAAGGAAGCTTTGGAGAAGCAGGTGTTACAGGGAACTGGTGGTATGACAATGAAGCACAGGCTTGCCAACTTTTTGAGCAAGTAGCTTTCCACACCACATAGTGTGACAGGGCGAACCCCAGCTGAGTTAATGGTGAAAAGGCAATTGCAAATCAGATTGACCTTGTTGAAACCGAATCTGGCGCAAGCCGTTGAGAATAAGCAGATGAAGCAGAAGCTTTACCATGACAAATCGCAGGTTGAGAGGGGTTTTACGGTGAACGAGCCTGTCCGGGTCCGTATTGCTGACAGAGGATTCACATCACAGTCTGCAAAGTGGAGTCCAGGTGTTGTTTTGGAGGTGTTGGAGGTCAGTGGTATCTGGTCCAGATGGGCTGTGACAAGGCGTGTTCATGCGGATCATCTTATCAGAGCACTTGATAACCAGAGGATGTCAACTGATCTGGGGAACTCATTTGAGGAAGGAAGCTGTTTGCAAGAATTTCCAAGCATGTTGGGGCCTGTTGGTGTTCAAAACCAGGAAAGTGGTCTTCCACAAACTGATGTGGAGAGTAGTCAAAGTGGAGCTCTGCCACCAATGTCGGGTAATGACTACACCGTGCCAATCGCTAGTTCACCTATTGCTAAAGAAACCGAATTTGAAGGCAACCTGGAAATGACACTGTCACCTTGGAATTTGTAAGAAGTTGTGCGGAGGAATTGTAATGATTGACTGAGAACTGTGCTGTTGACTTTACATTAATATATTGTTTTGTTTTCCGGCGGGAAAAGTGTAATTGTATTTTCCTTTATTTATTTTTGTTGATATTTTAAGTTTCTTTTTTTCGGCGGGAAAGTAGTGTCATGGATTAGCATATTCAAATTAGGCTCGTGTGTTTAAGCTGGTTCGAATATTCAATAAAGTTAGTTCCATGCCTGGCTGCGGGCAGCCATATCTTGTCCAGCTTGTCTCAACAATATACTACATTTTGTTATAACCAGAGAATTTGTTTTATGTTTCAGTCACTTGGCTGTGATCGCCCTGTTAACTACAAAACTGAAAACTTAGATCAAGTTTTAAAGAACGAATTTCCTGTAAGTATTGAATCACTGTACCTTTGATTCACAGTTGTAATAGGCTGAGTAAACAATCACTGCTCACAATATAAACATATGTTGTGTGAAGCGCCACTTAAAAATCTTGCCTGCCTTGAAACCAAAACGTTCAAACTGAATTTTTTGGGACAATTCCTAGGATTTTGGGACAATTACTGGTTAATTTTTTAGTTTGAAAGGTTGCAGTCCACTCAAAGCAGTTTGTGATTAAAGGAAATTTTTCATGTTTGCCTATTTTAATGATAAGCTAGTTGCTTGGCAATAGGCAAAAGGACAACTGAAAAGAAATTCAGAGTCCCAGGCAGGAATTGAAACTAGAAAATCCATAACAACGGCCGGATGCTCTAACCACTGAGCTACAGGAACCCCTGGTGAGCCAGGTCGCTATCCAGGTTCTTATACAAAGTGTCCAATGTAAGTGTGATTCAGTGTGATAATGCAATTATTAATGATGGTAATGGTGTGATGTGCCCGTGAGAAAGATGATATGCTAATTGCTTGGCAATGGGCGAAAGGACAACTGAAAAGAAATTCAGAGTCCCAGGCAGGAATCGAACCTACGACCTCCGGAACACAGGCCGGATGCTCTAACCACTGAGCTACAGGAACTCCTGGTGAGCCAGGTCGATTATCTAGGTTCTTATTTACTTATTCTGCTTTAGTTTGCCAATTTTTTCCATTGTTTTAAGGAATGCAAGAGAAACGTCTGTTTATCTCCACCACCAAAATTTATTACCCCAAACAGGAAACATCACTCGTAGACTCTAAAGAATCCAGGAACGAGGATTTAGGACTGTGTATAAGGACACTAAGTCCAGTTACCATCAGTTATTGAATAGGGCTAACTTGCCAACACTGTTGAATAGACGTCTTCAAGACATATGCGTCCTTATGTACAAGGTTAAACACACTAAAATGTGTTCTGAAACCATCACCAACATTTTAAAATCTCGTGATTCATGCTACAGTTTAAGAAATTCAGACTTTCTTCTACCCAGGTTTAACACAGTTTCATTTGGAAAGCATTCCCTTCGATACTTGGGTCCCATTTTATGGAGTAAGCTGGACAAAAATGATAAAGCATGTAAATCATTAAGTGAGTTTAGAAACCGAATGCGTAACAAGGATCTGACACCTCTTATTGATGATGGATGCAATGGATGTCTTCTGTGTGATAGTTGATGTCTCATCAGAAATAATTTTAGCGTTTTAGCACTCAGTTTTAGTATTATAGTATTTAGCATTATAGTATTATAATTTTAGCATTTTAGCACTTAGCTCTAGTATTTAGCTTACAATTTGTTTGATAAAATAAAGTTGATACAATAATTATTATTGTATCAACTTTATTTTATCAAACTTTAGGTGTCCCCTATTAGTAGAGGGTTTGCCCCTCGGCTAGCTTCTTCCTAACACATAAATAAAGTTTCTATCTATCTATCTATCTATCTATCTATCTATCTATCTATCTATCTATCTATCTATCTATCTATCTATCTATCTATCTATCTATCTATCTATCTATCTACATCAATAATTCATTGATCTTTCACTCTTATAACTTTCATGTTTGACTATGTTATGGTATTCTAGAAAGGATGTGATATGGTGTATGAGTCCATAGGAGGAGAAATGTTTGATATATGTGTCAACAGGTAAGAAGACTTCTTTACTACACAAAATTTTGTTGTTTGATAAGTACAGCTTTTTTCTCACTTCAGTTATCCCCTTGTGCAATTTTTGAGCATGTGCATAATTAATATAACCTTGAAGCTTACTAGTAGCTTTTAAAAATCAATTAATTGTAGCATGATTGAAGTGGTTGCATTCTACCAGTCATTGTGAATTGTGGTGCTAACCTGTCCAAATTGAAACCAATAAAACTTTTATTCATATCCTCTATGTTTTGTTTGTTTGTTTGTTTCTGTTTTAGGTTAGCCACCAAGGGGCGTTTGGTGACCATTGGCTTCATCACTGGTTACCAATCCAAGCTGGGATTTTCCCCAGTTAAGAATGCAACATTAATTCCTAAGGTGACATAAAGCATTTGTCTTAACAAATACCGTAGCAAAAGCTAAGTGACCTAGCAAAACATCAAGAACTTTGGCTTGGAGAGTCCAAGTATCCATGCCATTCATTGTTTTGTTGAAAGTGAAGTCAAAATCTTGAATGGTGGATCAGTTTTGTGCAGTTACTAAATGGTTTAGTATGTGTTAAATTAGACTGGTAATCATGTGTAACTGATCAAAAGAAACAAAAATACCTGTCGTTAAAACAGTGTGCCAGTGTCGGCCATCAACTTAAGTGCCAAAAGGAAGAAGGCATGTACGTATTAAAGTGCTAGCAAGCTCAGTAAGCAAACAGTGGTCTGTGCCATTTGTGGGAAAATTTATGGATGACAAACCAAACACAAGGTGTCATATTGCAAGAGCATGACTTAATGCTCTGTGGCTACTAGAGTAACATGATAACACTGGTGACACCAAGAGAAGTTTGAATGCTAAAACATTCTTGCATTTGTGGTTATTTGTAGCTTTTGACCAGGTCAGCCAGTATTCGAGGATTTTTTCTGTTTCATTACATGGAAGAGTTTAAGCGAAATCTAGCAAAACTTGTGGGCCTGTATAATGATGGGAAGCTAAGATGCAATATCGACTTTGGACAAGCATCACCGAGTGGAGCATTCAAAGGCCTGGACTCTATTGTAGATGCAGTTGAGGTAAGAGGCCAAGTTTATAACATGTTATTTGGTGATACTGGGATTCCGGCCAAGTTGGAAGATGGCCACCATCAGAAAACCACCTGAAAACATTTTCAGAACTCCAATTTTTGGCTTTTATATGGCTACACTAGAATGGTTTCTTTGCATAAAGCATCCATGTATTGGACAATTTCTGAACAAACTATAAATTTAATTAAAATTGAAAAATGGCCGCCAGTCCTGGGTGTAAATTCCCTTGAGGGCCCTAAGAGTCAGACAAATGTAGCCTGAATGTGCTTCTTAAGACTGTCATAAAGTGTCCCCATGTGTCGCATTGAAATAGAACCCAGTCCCAACCCAAATTTTGGGATGTGGGTCCCTGAGAATGTTACATCATGCGGTCAGCAGTTACCCAACCCTATTCTTGAGTAACACTGAAGTCCTATCCCATCTTTACATATTAATTTCTTGTTTTACTTTTACCTCAGTATTTACACAGTGGAAAAAGTTCTGGCAAAGTTGTTGTTGAACTACCTGATGGCACAAAGAGCCGGTTATGAGAAAATCGCACCTTCAATAGACTACACGTCTAGTTAATTCTACTAACGTGACCTGTAGAAGGCACCCATGGCAGTATTAAAACATTTGACAACTACAAAAATAAACCCAGTCAACAGCTTGCGTTACATTTCACTCTCTCAAAGCAGACACCACCAAAGAATGGACACCTCCTTAAGGCAGACAAGTTTTGTTGGTCTGTTTGTCTGTGACTAAACACACTAAGGTGTAATTATCTCATCGTACCCCTAAACTACGGATGGAAGATGAGCCATTTCGCAGTGACGAAGAAGGGGAATCATCGTTTTCTCTTTGCTGACTACTCTATTTGCTTTGCTGTTTGCAACCGGAATTACAGATTAACGTCGTTACACACTTTTATTTAACAATTAGATTATGAGCTCGAGATTTCTTGGCTATCACTAGTAGTTCAAAACTAAACAAGTAAATTATCTAAATCCTCCTCACAGATACTTCTAAAACGCGAAGAAGTGGACGCCATTTTGTTGACAACCGCTACTCACTGTCCATCACAGATTAGTATAAATCTACTAGCGTTCTATCAGGAATCCCGTTCTCTGATTGGCTACACTACTCACTATCAATTCGGTTAGTATAAATCTACTAGCGTTCTATCACGAATGCCGTTCTCTAATTGGCTACGCTACTCGCTATCTATTCTGTGATAGATAGTGAGTAGCGTTTGCCAACAAAATGGCGGCCGCTTCTTCGCGTTTTTGAAGTGTCTGCGAGGAGGATTTAGATAATTTACTTGTTTAGTTTTGAACGACTAGAAGATTTATACTAAAACAATTAGATTATTCGCTCTCGATTTCTATGCGTGATAGCTGATTCGGGCTGCGCCCTCATCAGCTATCACGCGATAGAAATCTCGAGCTGATAATCTAATTGTTAATTATACTAAAAAATTACAATTATATTCACATATCTCGGATAACAAAACAAGTTACACTGTAACTGGAGTAAAAAGAAAATACAAATGATATGTTATCGTATTCCGTTTAGGAATAAAAGCCGAACACGTTGAATACGGTTTTCCAAAAGAGCACATATTCTGACAGTGTAGTCCTCTTGGTGAAGGTGATCTGAGGTTACGTCTAAAAAGATCACCCAAAAATTAGTAAGATGGCTAAGTTTGAGACACATCTTGCAAAAATAGTGAAACTAAGGTTTAATGTCACTATTCCGTTATTTAAACTAAGAGTAGATGTAACGCAACCAGACAAAAGGTGACACAACAAAATACGCGAACAACAATATGGCGTAATAAAGGGGGACACAGCCCTGTGGCAGGTTTGACGCGACTTCATGGTAGGTGCACAAACAAAAGGCCTCACTTATTCCCCACTAACGTGGGAATAGAACGAGAGTATTGGCAGAGCCTTTCTTATCTCCCCAGCACAGCACAGGCTGGATCGGACAAGATAAAGGCTAGGATATAAGATGGCAACACACAAGCAATGCCAAAGCTTGGGGGAAGTCGCTACGCAGACTTAACCGAACCACAAGGAGTGACCCCAGTTTATTGGCAAATAACAAATAAAAGCCCGTCTCCAAGGGAGGGAGGGTGGGAAATTTTAAAGCTAAATTGTTACAAACTATGTACTCTCGTGCAAGCTGCCAGGATAATGCCCTCTGACAGTGTACTGAGCTTTATATAGCAAGACAGTGTCCCAAAGTCCGACCAATAGGTACAGCTGTACTTTGAACTAAATAGACGCAACGTGGCGAGCTTGTTAGCAATGAATGGAGCTAACAAATATGTGGGCCAATCTAGGAGAAACTAAGATATTTGCTAGATTATACCACGAGATAGACGCTAAAATACAGACATGAATAGTGTTTGTTCTAACTGCTATAATAAGGGAACGTTCACTCATGAATTGAGCTTTCAGTATTGTACTATTGTTTATCCTACTGGATTGCGTGACGAACGTAAACAGCCTAACCTTCAATGGGTGTCATGTGCCATTAACTGCGTTTTACCGACCGGTAAAAGCGGTATCTACAAAGTCGGAAAATTTTACAGACGTTTGTATGCTGGGGGCACAAACCCCCCCCCCCCCCCCCCCCAAACCCCAGCATGCAAACGCCAGTAAAATTTATCGACTTTAGGAAGCTATACTGACCTTAAGACCCCAAACTTGCCTATTTGACCAATTTTAAGGTGCTTTTTCGAGCAATGTCGACAGATATTCGTTACATACATACACATACATCATCAGTTAAAAAAAAGTGTGGAAAGGACTATTGCTATGAGACCATTGACTGTTTGAATTAACACTACCTATCCTGATACGACACGGGAACTCAAACAGGTGATTGCGTGCTCTGGAATAGTTTGTTCGAAAGACGTAAACACTTCGAACTGATTTGGACAAAAATTGGGTGAAAGGCTACAGTGTTCTTCGCCGAAATGCAGCCCATACTGTGTGACGGTAAATTTTTCCACTCTAAAACCAACGGGAGGGCTTGGTTTGGGAAATTCAGTTTATTCTTCAGGCTTGTAATCGTAATCGTACTCGTACTCACAGCTTTATCATAAATGTAATCGCCTCACAGTCACTACACATTTTAAGTTACTTATTCGATTTGTGTATGTGATTATACAATATTACACAAACGATCCGACAGCAACTAGAGCTATAGAAAACTTTTCTTTGAAGATAGCGAGTGAAACTTAAGAAGTTCTAGTTGAATACTAAAGTTTCTTAACCTTCTTAGCCTTCGAACGCCGACGTATTTCCGGTTGTCGCTTCTCACCGCCCGGAAGTGACGTAGTTACTTTCGGGCGGAGAGAAGCGACACTGAAACCGGAAATACGTCTGCGTTCGCATGCTAAGGTGTTTGTTAAAGGAGCAGTGTCACGCTATTGTACCATCACTTTAAAAGGCTTAATAATGGTCTAATTTTGTTGCAAAAGACTGTACTACTGCATTGACACTACAAACTCCTGTATTCCATCTAAGATGACGAGGATGGAAATGGATTGAAATTTGAAAAAACTTAAAACAGTTTTTCAAACTTTCAAGCTATGCATTGAAAAATCACCCAAAAAATTATGAAAGTTAGCTCTCCCTGCTAAAATTTCATTGGAATTCATCTTGCTGATTCTGTAGGAGCATTTTTTGCACGATAACAGGTAATAGGCATTAATTTTGGCAGAACTGAACCAAAAACAGCAGAAATCTCGGTGACAGTGCTCCTTTAACTAGTCAGAAAGTACCGCCTAAAATAAAGTCCAGTTAAAAGTTCCCATGTCAGTAAAACTAACAGAAGTACCGTTATGAGTATTTAATGAGCGGCTTGTGCCGCAAGAGCCCACTTTAATAGAAGGTCTTAATGGAGTAAAGATAAAAGATTAACAACGTCATTTCGGTGCGGAACTCGTTTAGGAAAGATATATCAATTAACCTGCAGCGGATAATTAACAAACGTAGCACTTCTTCTGAACGTTGACCACGCCTATTAAGGTGGTTTGGTAAATACGCTGTTTATAACGGCTGTCGGCTTTTCTATTAAGATATTTTGTTATTTTTTGTGTGTTTTTGTATATCCCCGAAAAAGAAGCATTTGAATAACCTAACAGCAAGTATGAATGGCAAAAAAATTTTAAAAACGAAACTATACTTTATAAATTGACATTTATATATACCCGAAGCTAAATATGGTTCAATAAAGCGAAACTTTGAAAAGTTAATCACTAGCGGCTTTTCTAAAGCCCAAAATGACACAATAAAACCCTCTTTGATTAAATATTAAAGCTGACCCCAAGATAAAAAAAGATATATATGCTAAAAGAGTAAAATAGCAGAAATAACTCTCCTAACAACTGTCGCAAAACTGGAGAAAAAATTCCTTTTGTTTTTTGGAGAGACAAATACAGAGCTTATTAAAGAAACGACGACTGCACCGGCAACAGGAACGTCACACATCGTGGCATGCGTTTTACACTTTGGTTCATGCATTACAGTTCAATTTGTGATTCAAAATGCCCTCTTAATTAGAGTTATCACACTCAGTATTTACAACGATTACGTCCACCACTGACGCAAATGTTTAGAACCACATCATACAGCATAACTACGGGAACTGGTGCCCAACTAGGATATCCTTCGTTTCAATGGCATAAACTTTTTGTGACTGATGCTCAGTGAAAATGGCCAATTAATTCATCGCTATATTTAGTAGCCACACAGAATAAGCTTACACAATTCGTACTGAGGAGGTATGTCTAGCTGATTTTTTTTTTTAAGAACAAAATTTCGACATAAGTGACTTTACCAATAATTCGCCTACTTTTGAGAGAAACTTTGAACGGGAAATGCTCTCGCTCAGACACTCCAAATTAAAGTTCAGGGAGTAAACGACACATTAACTATATATTACGTGTTTAACACCCAGCGCCGTGGCAAGTACGTTGTAGGAAACCACCAATAACTTCCCATAACGATACCATGATATTTTTATGTCGCAAATTTGTCGAATACTCTTTTTGCAAAGTGCTTGCAATATTTATCATGTTCCCAGGAGAATTGTCTGTTACGTTTATCTTTATGAAATAAAAATACTGACGGGACCTCGTTCATGGATTTGCTTCCTGTATCATGGCTTAGTTGTATTATCGGGTTTTTTCTTGCATTCAGCTTCAGAATGTTTCGAACCCATGATTCTTCTTTGCTCCTCTGAATGATTATTTCCTGCTCAAATTTCTCAAGGGACCACCACCAGTTAGTTGTTTCTATCACGACAAACTGATGGTTGAGGAATAAGCCAGGGTATGGTTGCCACCAGTGAAGTGGGCATTTGTAAACCAAGATGTGCTTGATCATCTCTCCGGCATCCACCAACTCACTCACATCATCCACAGAAGATATCCGATTAATCGTATAAAATTCTCCGGCTTCTGGGTGAAAAACTTCTTGGTCTGCCCCGGCCATCACAAAACCATGAAACAAAAACATTTCGGAATTAAAACACCTGAAGATTTATACTTCTCAGCGCAATTTAGTGGAATTTTGCTGTGGTTTTCCATTACTTCTTCCTGCATGCGATTGGCTGATAAAACTTGCGCCATTCTCTGAACTTATGAGAAGCAAAACCAATCGTGACTTTCACGTACGCATTTTCCCGCGTTTGGCGAGCCGGCTACGGATCAGGTTCATTGCGCTGTCAGCGTCTGTTGTGATTGGACAGAGTAACTGCTTTCATTTATTACACCCATTTTGAAATCACTGGTGATCCTTGCAATCTGACTGGCTCTCAAACGTACAATATATTCCCAAATTGCACAATTTTTTTACTCTAAATCGCATCCTTTCTTAACTCAACAAAATGAAAGTGAAATAATACTAACCTCTCAAATTTCATGGATAAACAAATATTAATATTGACAAAAAAACTGTGTGATTTCAAAATGGGTGAAATAAAGTGGTAATTGAACTTCGTGTCATGCAATTTTGGTCTGAAATTTTGTGATTGTGATTTAGTGATCCGAAATGTTGTGATTTCAAATCAAACAACCCGCACTGCGCGCTCGTTCGATTTTGAAATCACGCGTATGATTTCAGACCAAATTGCAATCCACTCAGTTCAATCACCATTATAAATCACGCTGATACGGACTCTACTCCATGATTTGCCGTTGTCTTACCTCTTTACTTCAGTTGAAATGCCTGATCTGTCGTGGGTATCTCAGTGAAAACGAAGATCTGGAATCTTCCGGGAAGTCACTAGTCTCTTCTATGAAAAGTAATAGAAGTGAAAACGGTGATCTTAACTGATATAAGACTTTATTTGCTAACTTACCAACTGAGCTAACTTTATACCGGCGGTGGCTGTTGTGACAGTACAATGCGAGTGATCATGATTCATTCTCTACACATGAATAAGCAAGAGAGTGGACGGGATGAGGGGAAATTTTTTATAATCCAGTAAGTGGATTATAAACAGAAGCAGAAAATGGTATGGATAACTTTCAAGTTAATTCCAGGCGGGAGAAGCGGAGTTTTTGCACAGACTTGAGAAATTGTAGGGGTTGATACAAGCCTGTGGGCGGGGGGCTCGCACGAGGGGTCCCTATGAATACCCTAACGTTGTGCACGGCTTATCCATGGTGTTTATTGCATTATAGAGATCTTGGATGGAATGAAAGGTATTTGATTCGCTTTTGAACTATTGCATTCCCAGTACGCAAAAAGGATATGTGAAATTCTCGCTTGGTTTCTTGTTTTACGTACATTTGGAACACGCATTTGCAACTGCAAGCCTTTCCCGCCAAATGATATTCAAGAACCTCAAGTATCTCGCCAGCGAATTGCTTCGCTAAACTAAGGCCTCCTTTACATGGAGGTAGGAAGATCCTAGCACTAGGAAGATCCTAGAGGGCGAACCAACTTTTCGTTTGGTTTACATGCAGAAATTTCGGTCGGAAATTTCGACGAAATTGTCTTCCTTTAGCAGCTGATCGCCCGGCCGCCGCCATGTTTGTTTGGTTTGTTGTTTTTGTCCCTGGTGCTAGGATCTTCCTAGCGAAAGCAGTTTACATGGTGTTAGGACCTTCCTAGTGCTAGGATCTTCCTACCTCTGCGGTTGGATGATCCTAGTACTAGGAAGATCCTAGCGCTAGGGCCAAGTACAACCCTTTGAATGTAAACTGAATGCAGTAAACATATGGCGCTAGGATGATCCGCCTTCTAGGATCTTCCTAGTGCTAGGATCTTCCTACCTCCATGTAAAGGAGGCCTAAAATGAGTAATATTTTGTACGTCTTTACAGTATAAAATCATTTCCAGCGCGAAACAAAACACAACAAGGCTTTAGAATAAGATGCCTTTAAAGCTTAGTTTGTTCATATAGGAAATAATAATCCAATGTGTTGTGCTGTATGGGCACAGTTAGTACATTGCGATATAGGGGGATTCATACTTACGTCATTGTTTACATTTTTGCTCATTTGCATACGGCTTTGCTTACAGAAGGAAACATGTTAGATTTGATTTGACTCCAAGCAGCTAAAGGGTCCTAAAGAGCTAGTGAAATTTAATACATTGTGAAATTTTAGCTCTTTAGGTGTAGTATTCAAGGAGATATTGTCTTCCAAAAACTGCAAAAAATTTCTGGGTGGCAAAAGCACTAATGAGCTCATACATGCTTTGCAAAATTTTGAGTTTTTAAACCCGCGTTGCACAAAAAGTATTCAATACATGAGGCTCATATTCATTGGCAGAGTTATTCATACTATGACCTTTCAATATTCAGAACTGAATTTATTTGTACCTCCATCAGAAATTGAATTGTTCATGCTAATGAGGCAAATATTGTAA
>JAEMWC010000554.1:25000-27500 GCA_016490735.1 Pachyseris speciosa | reverse complement strand
TTCTTTTATAAATATTTTTTACAAGTGATATTATTGTTGTTCTCAATGGTTGAGCTGTAAAGCAATTTTGTAATTTTAAAGGGATATATGTTGATCTGATAGGGGTCTACGGATATACGCTGCAAAGAAATAGACTCCAACACAAGCTAAGCGCAATGCGTCCGATGTAAGAAAGACACACTTCTCTCTATTCTTTTGTTTAACGCTAAATTAGGGATACAATATTGTTTTTTGCAAGCCCGAGTTTAGGCTAATTGTAGCCTCTTGTTTTACATTCGCGGGCTTCAAATTATGAAAGCTTATGCCATATGATGACGTATCAAGTTACTCTCTTGCAACTGAATAACCGTACTACGACAGTGAGCCTGCCAACTCTCACGCATTATGCGTGAGTCTCACGCCTGCGGACCAAAGACGTCGATCTCACACATTGAAGACAATTTCTCACGCCTGACTAAGAAACCCGGATGACTTGTCCTTTAACACATTAACAACAAAAATAAAATTCAATATTCCCCGTACTGAATTTTTCCAACAAACGGCGCTTAATGTCGAGTTTGAGTCCTTACTGTTTTAGAACGCGCTAAAGTGTCGAATTTCAGTTTGCATTTGAGGCACTGGAAATGAACTCAAATAGCTTCGGAAATAATCTGTTCATGTTGTCCTTCAGCAGCATGATTAAAATATGTATAGAATGTTCGATTGAGGCCTAAAACTGCTGTTTAAAAGTAAAAAGTAAAATCCAAGCTTTCGCCGATCAACGGCATCATCAGGGATGAGAAAATATTCCGCGCGTGTTATATATATATGCAAAGAAGGTGTAGAGTGAAATGTGTAAAAGATGTGACGTATGTATGCAAGCTATAGAAATAAACTGTGAGTAGAATACAAAGCTCTAATGATGGAGTGTCTCTAAACAAAGGACCTCTAAAAGCGCTAGGAATAAAATAGAATATTAAAATAGAAGGTTTGCGAATTCAGTACATTCTTCTCGGGAATTGAGTGTGGGCTTGTACTTTCTAATATAAAATGCTTCATAGAGGCGTAGATTAGCGGGGTCGTTTTCACTCATGATTATCTTGACCTCAATGCCTTTGTAGTTCTGGCAGGAATGGATGTGTTTTTTAACAGAGGAGTTTGCGTTATTGATATGTTCTCTCACGCGGTCATGGATGAAGCGTGTGGTGCTACCAATGTATTGTTGACCGCAGCTGTTACACGTGAGCTGGTATACTGCATTTCTTCGTAGACATAATCCGGTGTTAGAGATAGGGCATTTGTCTCTTGTGCACTTGCGCTCCGTGGGGGTGTGGGATAGGGCTTGTCTGAGGGTGTGGGATTTGTGGGCAATGCGTACTGGGATGTTTTCTTTTCTGAAAATGTTAGTGATCCTGTGATTGAGTCGTTCAGAGATGTAGGGAATCTTAAGATATGACCATTCTGTGCTGCTAGGTTGGGGGTCTCGTTGAGGATTTTGTGGGCGTTTTGTCTGCTCTATTCTGTCCTCTGGATAACCGTTGAGGCGAAGGATGTCATCGAATGTGTTTAGGTGTTGTTTGGCAGATGTATTTGAGGAGCATCTGTCCTTGATGCGTTTTCGCTCGTTGCGAATGAAGTTGAGTTTGGATTTGATTGGCATAGCTGACTGATGGTGGACGAATAGTGGTTTCTTGGCTGGTTTCTTGTAGAATTCAAAAGATTTGATGCCATCTTTGGATATGGTGACTTTGAAATCGAGTAAAGACAATGACAAGCCTTTCGACGTTGTTTTCGGTTTTTCAATTTCGAATTTCAAATTAGGGTGCACATTGTTTATAACGTCGTGGAAGCTGTTTCTTCATTAGTTGTTTGGAGATAGATATCGTCAACATATCTCTTGTAAGGGCTTATCATTATAAGGATACAACATCGAGGCTGCATGGATAAGGTAACGCTTTGTTATATAAAAGAACTCTTGTTATATAAAAGAACTCAAAGAGAAGAACTACGTATGTCTCCCCAATGATAAAGGCACCGAATTCTGCGTGATACAACAAGACACATACACACGGGTCGCCCTTGATCACCTTAGTGACGCCAACACCTACCAAAAAGTGCCCCGCATGACAGCCAAGACAGTTCAATATAAAGTTAACGCAGCCTGGAAGAAGATCTGCCTACAAAATGAATTCCCTCCCTTTGTCCAAAGGAGCTTCCTCGCGTCAAACACGGATCTACCCAGGTTTTACCATCTCATCAAGACACACAAAGCAAGCCCTGACATCAAAATACGACCCATCGTATCCAATATCAATGGACCCACCCAACGCATCTCATGGCTCCTCGCCAACGCCCTTTAACCGATGCTAAAAAATGTCACAGCCCACTTAGAAAACAGTCTCGAACTCATTAGATGTATTCAGGCTGGCGATCTTACAACAAACAAAGCGTTACCTTATCCATGCAGCCTCGATGTTGTCAGCTATGCCAATCAAATCCAAACTCAACTTCATTCGCAACG
>JAEMWC010000554.1:0-22500 GCA_016490735.1 Pachyseris speciosa | reverse complement strand
CTCGCCACGACTATCCACCCCTGATTTTTTTAGAATGGCTGATAGTCGCGTGAGAAATGAACTCCGCGCCGAAAATTCTGCATTCTTTGTTCACTCATAGACCGAAAAAGTGTAAGCTTTGAGGTTAAATGCAAGAATTTTACCGCAGTCTTTCTGCATCCAAGGAAATTATCATCCTATTAATACCAACAACACGGAAGAGGGTTGATTGATCAATTTCAAGAACTGAATTGAAAGGCAAGCAATGGAAACTCCAAGGAGAGTGGCCTGATGTAATAAAATATGGAGAAAGCTCGTTTTGTATTTTTTTTGTTTTGTTTTTATTTGTATGCCCTGTTGAAGATGTTTTTAAGCCTTTCAAACCATTACGAAGTCACTCACTCACTTACTCACTGATATATCTGGCTGTGGTGATTATTTTGTGACATACTCGTGGGACTGTTTATGTTATGTTACAAAGCGAGATCATCGCTCACAAAATGGTCGCTGGCCGCGTATGTGCTGGTTATTGGGGGCGCAGTCCTTCCGGCCTCGCTCTGAAGATCGTTTGATGGCGGCTGCCATCTTCCGTGTCCGATTTACACATAGAGCAGCGAATAACCTCCTTTCCGACCTGGTTGGCAGCTGTAGTTAGGTTTTTCCGTCACTACAGCCACACAGTCCTATTTGAAACGTCGTAAATAGTCATCTGTTGAGGTTGCATGTGCATCGGCGCCCATAGCAAGGTTACTCTTTGAAGTGGGCTGTGTCACCAAGACATCGATATTGCAGGGGAACTTTACTACATCAGTTAACCAAGATGCCAGCCGTAAAGGGAGAAGGAATGCGCGGTTTAGCCGTGTTTATCTCCGATATTCGGAACTGTAAGTGAATTTTGGCTTGTACACGGACGTAAAGTACCTAAATCGATTTGATTTGTTGGTCAATTTCTCGCATTTGACACGTGTATGGTGGCCGAGGACTGCCACTAAGTTTTGAGGTCCATTTTTGCTTTTTTTAAGCAAATAAACGTGAAACAAAATGAAAATAAAAATTAAAATCAAATACAAATGCAATGCAATATAAAAGAAAATGTAAATAAAGTCAAAGTCAAATGCAATTAAATGTAAAACAAAAAGCAAAGTACAAATCAAAATCAAACTTGATTCAAATTAAAATTGAATACATTTTTAAATTCGAAGTTAAAGTAAATTAAAATTGAATACACTTGGAAAAGATAATGTAAAACAAAATTAGTGGCAGCGCTCGGCCATGCGAAAATTTACTTTCGTTTGAAAAATTATTTCACATGGCCGAGCGCTGCCACTACCATGATGCTTCGCGCGCTTCAATGCTTCGAGAACCGGAGCAACTACAGAACTCACGGCCAAATTTTGAGTGCTTGTCGGTGGCTCGCCGGCTCGACAGTCGCTTCAGAGCTATGAGAACGAGGTAGATATACTAAAGAGTGGCTCGATAGCTCGCCGGCTCTGCAGAGGCTTGAGTGCTGAAGAACGAGGTAAATATGTTTTGGAGAGTGGCTTGGTGACTCGATGGCTCGGTAATGACTAGCAAGCCACCGAGCTGGGACAAAACCCTACAAAATTGGCCCTGGCCTGTATCCTGTAGTTAAGCCAAATCCATGGTAGTCTCCTTCGCGGCCCGGTTTCCGTTGTGTGACATCCCAAAAACTAAAGCGACTAGCGAGCCGGCGAGCCACCGAGCCACTCTAGTATTTCTACCTCGCCTCGTTCTATACACTAAAGACCACTAAAGAGTGGCTCGGTGGTCCGCCGGTTCGATTCGCTAGTCGCTTTAGTGCTTTAAGAACGAGGTAGATATACAGATATACTTAAGACCACTAAAAGCTCGCCAGCTCGCTAGTCGCTTCAGTGCGGCTCGGTGGCTGGCTAATCGCTTTAGTTTATTGAGATGTCACGCAACGGAAACTGGGCTGCGAATCTGAGACTACTATCGATTCGGCTTCACTACAAGATACAGACTAGGACCAATTTTGTAGGGTTTTTCTCCCAGCCCGGTGGCTTGCCAGTCATTACCGAGCCATCGAGTCACCAAGCCACTCTCCAAAACATATTTACCCCGTTCTTCAGCACTCAAGCCTCTGCAGAGCCGGCGAGCTATCGAGCCACTCTTAAGTAGATCTACCTCGTTCTCAAAGCTCTGAAGCGACTGTCCAGCCGGCGAGCCACCGACAAACACTCAAAATTTGGCCGTGAGTTCTGTAGTTGCTCCGGTTCTCGAAGCATTGAAGCGCGCGAAGCATCATGGTAGTGGCAGCGCTCGGCCATGTGAAATAATTTTTCAAACGAAAGTAAATTTTCGCAAGGCCGAGCGCTGCCACTAATTTTGTTTTACATTATCTTTTCCAAGTGTATTCAATTTTAATTTACTTTAACTTCGAATTTAAAAATGTATTCAATTTTAATTTGAATCAAGTTTGATTTTGATTTGTACTTTGCTTTTTGTTTTACATTTAATTGCATTTGACTTTGACTTTATTTACATTTTCTTTTATATTGCATTGCATTTGTATTTGATTTTAAATTTTATTTTCATTTTGTTTCACGTTTATTTGCTTAAAAAAAGCAAAAATGGACCTCAAAACTTAGTGGCAGTCCTCGGCCACCATACACGTGTGTTGAATTCGATTCCTTTGAGATGCATTTTCAGTCAGAGATTAATTTTTGCCGCTTCACTTCCTCACGGTATATTGTGAATTGCTTGATAATCCAGCGTGCGCGTATTTATGATTCAGGTAAATCAAAAGAAGCAGAAATGAAAAGAATTAACAAGGAGCTTGCAAACATTAGGAATAAATTCAAAGGTAAGAAGTTTGTGTATACATATTTCTTTAAGTGTTGTATGTGCGAGTTAAATGTAGCCAATTTTGGGAAGCTGATAATCTTATTAGGGACACCAGAACCTGTTTTCCGTAACTCTAAGTTCGATTTTCGCTTAGTATTTCTCCTTTAATTTACTTTCAAGGTGATAAACAGTTAGACGGGTATCAGAAGAAGAAATACGTCTGCAAGCTGCTGTTCATTTTTCTCCTGGGCCACGACATAGACTTCGGTCACATGGAAGCCGTAAATCTTCTCTCATCGAACAAGTACACTGAAAAGCAAATTGTACGTAAGCATATATTTCTGAGCTTTTAGATGTTTTCGTTTACATATATATATGAATTTACTGATGTTTGTATTGCGATTGTGCCGCCTTAAAGAAGAACTTGGAACACTTGACCCGACCAGCTGCAGTTATCATGATTTCACGAATTAACGGAGCAAGTTTTCACAAGGAGATTAACCCGAAAACTTTGATTTCCATACAGTTCGTGCGAAGTATGATCTCTTCAAATTAAAGAGTGGCAGTTATCTCACTTTTGAATAAGGCTTAATGCGTACGAATCGAAATTCTAGATGCAAGTAATGTTGACTTTAGTTTTGTCTAAACACCTTTTAAAGCGGCTGTAAAAACAGTGCTCCCATTTAACCGGCCGGTGTGTGGCCAATTTCTTGCAGTTTTTGTATCGAAGAAGCTAGTTCTCTCCCGTGGTTACATTTATGCAACGCTGTCAAGTTTGTTGATGTTTAAAAACCTTTAAACACCTGTACACCAGCATACCCTGTTAGATTGTGCAAGATTTTGTCAGTGTATTTTCTTGAGAGCTACCTCTGGGTACTGTGTTTGTTCCAAAACTAAAAATAAAAACTAAAGGAAAAGAAAGAAAATGCAAGTAGCTGTGTTCTGAAGATTTGTGAAAATACCTTAAGATCAATATTTTTTTGCAAAATTAGAAATAATTTTATATATTCAGGTCACAGCTTTGTTTCCAAGATTGGTGTTTTTAAATTGTTTGAAACTTTGGTCATAATCGTGTCTCATTTCCTCATTATGGTTCCTGTAATTTGTCAAGAGCTTTTCTAGAACATCAGGCTGTCATGGGGGAATTTTGGTCTTTTGTACATTTGGGCAATTTTAGAATGAGAAAACAACTTACCCCATACCCTCTTGTACGTAAACGTTTCCTGCTAGTTCTGTCTGCATTTTAAAGGAGCACTGTCACCGGTATTTTTGCTGTTTTTTGTTCAATTCTGCCAAAATTACTGCCTTTTACCTGTTATCGTGCAAAAAATGCTCCTACAGAATCAGCAAGATGAATTCCAATGAAATTTTAGCAGGAAGAGCTAACCATAATAATTTTTTTTGTGATTTTTCAATACATAGCTTGAAATTTTGAAAAAACTGGCAAGTTTTTCAAATTTCAATCCATTTCCATCCTCATCATCTTACATGGAATACAGACGTTTATGGTGTCAATGCAGTACTACAGTCTTTGGCAACAAAACTAGACCATTATTTTAAGGTTTCCATTGATGCATTGGCAGTTTTAAGCTTTTTAAAGTGATGGTACAATAGCGTGACACTGTCCCTTTAAGTGGTCAGGTAGAGATTGTTTGTGGCAGCTGAGTCTGCTTGAAAGGAAGTCATTGTATTACATTTAATCAGCTAAGCAGAAAAATATGAAAACTAAATGCTTATTTGTAACAAAGCTGATAGCATCTTTCAAGTTTTATTTCTTTAAAGCAGACACTTAAGTTATAACTAGGCTGGCTTGCAAATACTCTGTGAGCAGAGTCTCCTTCGATCTTCCTAGAAGATTCTTTGATCTGCCGATCATCCAAAAACATGGATGAGTCAGTCCAGTTTCGAACCCGTCATACCGTTTTGCCCCTGGTGCACATGCTCAATTGTAAGAATTGCTGACCTTTTTCGCGCCCACGGCATATTGTTTACAACCGGTTTCGGTACAAAGTCTTTGAGCCGTGAATGTGCTAACACAAAAGTTAAATTAGGACTGATTTCAAGCCTCACGGAACCACAATCAAGGTCTTTGTTTAATTTTCTGTGTGGCAACGATACGTTTGTCTCGCAGTTCCTTCCATCACGACTTCGCCGGGAAATGATTGAAAACATGTCATTAGATCATCGTCGTCTTCTCTTGAAGCAGAGGCTATCTACCAGCCATGGCGAGGTTTTTGCTTGGCTTTTGGTGACGGGCTAGCTTTCGACATCTGCTTCACACTGATGCTACTCTTTCGACAAGACAAATAATATTTTCCACGAAGCTCTCAAATTTACTCCATGAATGTACATCGTTCACCGATTAGGCAAATTCCACATATCAGACAAATTGTGTCTTTCGCTTTTGATGTCGACTTCTTCACGGGAGTTTTCGGAAATCTTAAAACACCAGGCAAATCCAACATTAAATTGCCTGGGGTTGAAAGCATTTTGAAATCACATTTCGTGCATATATCGAGGTAATGACAGTACGCACTGGAACAACGTTGTGTCAAATTTCAAGATTTGATGATTAACTCATTGTACGGTTACATTCGAATTTGGAGCATGCTCAATAGGAATTGTGCAGGCCGCGTGCAGAGTCTCCTTCCTCTTCCCAATTTTTCTAGGAAGATCGAAGGAGACTCTGCTTGCAGGGTAGCTTGCAAATAGCGAACAGCTAATCGTAGCAAGCCAGACTGTACACGGAGTAATTGTGACAATTTTTGAAAACAATCAATGAACATTAGACACAACTACAACATGTAAACATTACAGTCTAGGTACAATGTAAAGAGGAAAACTACAAACTAAACTTAACTTCAGTTGGAAATGTAATCTTTCATCATGTTAATTAAGGTATCTATCTCGGCATAGGAGTATTCAGTATTTGGAATTTCAGTTAATTTTGTTCTAATAGATTTTTTAAAAGAGTCATTGGATAAGTTTTTGAGACTAGTTGGTATCATGTGAAAAGGATCTTTTTTTCATTGAAATAATGTGCCTCTTTTAATATGATTGTACAGAATAAAGGATATCTCCTAGGGCTTAGCTATTTGTTGTTGTCATTTTGTTTTTTCAATTTCCAAGATAGGAAGGGTTGCTATGTTATTTATCAAATTGATCAGTACTGACTAAACTATGTCAATTCACTGTGTTCTTTGTCTCTATGTTCAAGGTTTGTACAATTTTTGAACAATCTTGGAGGTCACATCTGAATCCATGACGTAAAAGTGGAATGCTCACAGTTTTCACTTTTTTTTTGTACAGGGCTACCTGTTCATATCAGTTCTTGTGAGTGCAAACAGTGAGCTGATCAAACTGATCATCCAAAGCATCAAGAATGACTTGACCAGTCGCAATCCCATCAATGTCTGTCTCGCACTGCAGTGCATAGCAAATATCGGTAATGATGAAATGGTTGAAGCTGTAGGAAAAGAGGTTCCAAAGCTGTTAGTTTCTCCAGACACAAATGACAGTGTCAAACAGTGTGCTGCTCTTTGTGTCTTGAAGCTGTTTAGGCTTAAAACTGACATTTTGCCACCTGGAGAATGGACATCGAGAATAGTGCAGCTTCTAAACGACAAGCACTTGGTAAGTTATGTGTCTGTATCCAGCTGCGGATTATGATTAAGCAGCTTTCACATTTTACGCAAGTTTTTTTAAATCTCAAGCAATGCACATTTCTTATCCACTGTTTATATCTTAATGATTTCGTTGCCTACTTGTAAACAATCAAAAACAACTGAAAATGCCTCTTTCAGGTGACCTGTACTGATGTTGTTTGGACCTGTTCCTCTGTTTTGGAATATGTGAATGATCATCGCAGTTATGAACACTACTTAAGCAGTAGTGAAAATAACGCCTGAAAAAAAAGCAAAAAAAAAAAAAAAAAAAACCAGGCTTGTGCAGGTATTCATTCTCACATCCTCTGCTTTTGTTGCTTTTGCCATGCACATGTACACAAAAAAAATCTTCATTTTCAAAAAGCCCATTTCGAGGCATTGTTAAAGAAAGTCGTCACATTCATTTTCTTTGTACATATGTGGACAGGAAACTAAACAAGCAAACTATCACAGCCTTCTTTGTTAAGAAACAAACGACCAGTTAATGTGATCACTATCAGTGTGCAGTGTGTGTCACAATATGCTGTTAGATCAGTGCGTTTATGTTTGTAAAGGATGACCACTCTTGTCTATCATAATTGTGAAAGGAAGTTTTGTTAGCTGATGTTGTTACTTATATGCCTTTAGGGTGTGGTCACTTCTGCTGCGAGTCTTATTCAGGGTGTTGTCCATCATTTTGCCGAGGATTACAAAGGCTGTGTTCAACTAGCAGTGTCAAGACTCAGTAGGGTGAGATTTATATTCATTCACTTCACTGAAGAGTAGGGCAGGGCTCGAAATTGTGACCGATACGGTCGCCAATGCGACTAAAACTTTTTACTTGGCGACTAAAAGTTCTGGTTTAGTCGCCACTTTGGCGACTATATTTCTCTGAGAAATTGAAGATTAAAGTTTAGAAACAATTACCGAAGTCTTGTTTTTCTTTTGCTGCAAAAAAGTGGGACAAGTCATGCAAATTAAGTCTGTTTACCTTCAAGTATCGACTTCAAATCGTGACTTCGACGCCATGACAGCAGTTTTGCACAAAACCGTCAGACGTTTGGACCAGCCTTTGTGCGTGCTTTCATAAAGTACGTGCGGCTTTCCGTAAATTATGAATGATTTATTAGTAAACAATGAAACCCTAAGTAATTTTCATACTCTGCTACTTTTTGCGAAATAACCAGGATGCAAGAACTTTGTCTGCCAGTAAAGGACTGCCCTTAATTATTATTGAATAGATCATCTATTGTAAACAGAATACAACGTCAACATAATGGTAGAGCTGCAATAACATTCTCAGTTCAAGATGGATATAATACTTCAGGCTTTGTACTTAATCTCGGTGATAATATAGGGAGTTTAAGAAACGAGGACTGGAACGTCAACGAGAACGTCACAAAAGAATAGGTTTAATGAGCAAAAACAATTGCTCAGCAAGTGCGTTTTACATTTTGGTGCATTTCTTTGCCGTCCTCTGCAAAACAGCAACGTGAAATGACCAAATTTTAGGTTTTGGCGAGAACGCGAGCATACATACATAAAATTTTTCTTTCTTTTTCTTTACTTTAACACCATTCAAAGAAATTTAGTTCCTAGATAGTTTGCTGACATTTTACAAGTTGAACAAATAGGAATTAAATCGCAAAAGTGTTACAATAACAAGAAGTTATATTTTGAAATGACCTTTTCGTTGCCGTTGCCGTCGTCGTTTTTTTAAAGCTCTTTAATATGACCTAACCACCTACAGTGATTTTGTTAAAAATCACTGTGTTGAGTCCTGGGACTCATCTCATGAGTCCCAGTCCGGAACCAATGAGTCACAATCAAAAAACCAGTGAGTCCTAAATTAAAGATGCATGAGCCTTCATGTAACCAGACGTCCTTTACGGTCGTTTCGTTACACGGCGTTTCGTTCCGCACAATAGTCAATTCGTTCCACAAAAATACTAACAGTTTATCAAATATTTAAATTGATAAATCGAAATCTTAAAGTTTTGCTGTAAATAAGCTCACTGTTTGAACAGAGGTTGTAGAGAACATATATTACCATATCCAACCAGGTTTCGTAAGTGCTCAGTGAAACCTCTTTTCCTTCAGAAGGATGGCAATTGACAAGTGTAGAAGTTTGATGGAAAGTTTTGTTTTATCTATGTATTGTCTATTAAAGATTGTTTGTGATCGTCAAAGGTGCGTATCTAACAATTTTTATACGATCAATTGCGCACGCGTGGCCTGGTCTTCAGTCCATCAATGCCTTTGCTACCCATTAAAGTGTTCGTATACTGTACGAGCATTCGCGAGGATTGGAGAGAAGGACATGTTTAACACAAATTTCTTGATCTGCTGCCACTGCTTGGCTTGAGGTAAGCTGTATACTTAGTTATAACCCAGTCGCTATGTTTGTTGTGGAACGAGACGACTTTTAAATGGAACGAACAGGCTTGAAACGAAACGACCATGGAACGAAACTATATACCGGATATCGATTAGCGTTTAATCTATTACAGCATACTGAAATCAAAATACAGTCTTTGTTTTAAAGCACTGGCAGCAACTGTGTCACTCCCGGGATTGCCGGGAACATTCGGAACACTCTTGGTTGGTCGGAGTATTTGCATGGAAATGCTTCTGTTTAGTTGTTTGAAAAATACTTCTGGACCTATTTTATAGGCAGACGATACTGCTCTCTTGACCTGAGGTAGGTTTTATTACAGATTTAAAATCACACAATCAAGATATTCAAAAACATCTTTCGATCGATCGATCTTTGCGTCCTGCAAGATTGAAACAGATTACAAATTACCTTTTTGAAAAATTTAGGCTAATTTTTTCAAAAACATAACCGTGCTCAAAAAGGCACAATGCAAACAGGTGCAAAGATTTATTTTAGAGAAAAATATTTCAGGCTTAGGGACTCTTTAATGGTCTGAGGTCTGTTTATTGAAGATCTGATAACTTTATTTAGTGGGTTTGTATGGTAAAATTGTAGATTGTGCTAGGCTACACAGTAGCTGAAGTACAATCAGAATTCTATTATTGTTGCACGAAGAATTCACAAAGTGAAAATGGCTGCTGTCTTATTTCTGATGCTTGGACTTATGGGATTGCCTGTACCATCATATATGGTATGGATATCCTTTTGAGGAAAATTTCTTTGCGTTCCATAAGTTTGCTTTCTATGACTTTGGTATTTATTTATATTTAAGGCCAAGATCAATTAGTGAATTCTGAGTGCAACATGCTATAAAATAGTACATTAGACATGATTATTATGCTCTCCCAGTCTGGTTACACAATGGTAAAACCTAATATTATTGTAGGATTCATTGGCTTATTCAAGCCAAACCTTTTTTGTTATGTTTTATTGCCAGGCAGAAAGCATCTTACCAAGTTGATAAAGCTGTTCTCTCTTTGTAAAACCTGGGACTTAGTGTGTACATGTATCTCTAATAATTACTTTTCTAAAGTAAATTTTTAAATGGCTTTTCACAGATTGTGACATCGTCCTACACAGACCTTCAAGATTACACTTACTACTTTGTCCCAGCACCATGGCTGTGTGTCAAGCTTCTCAAACTATTACAGCTGTATCCTCCCCCAGGTGAGAGCTTAACTAAATATTGTGCTATACTTAATTATATGACTGGCTGTTTCAGCGGTCAAGATGAATCAATTCTCCTGCTGTGATTGGCTACTTGTGAGGTCAAGATGGAGCCATCTTGGCCGCTGGGGATAGCCCATTCGTCCTGTGTTTTACTGTCTTTTAATAGCATCCTTTGAGTCATATAGTTAATCCATTTTTGACCAAGCTTGTTCAGTCAAGATGGTGGGATATTGGCCTCCTTCTTTTTTTGCGTGTAAACATGCAAAAAAAAAAGAACCCTTGCAAAACTTTAGGAATTCCTAGGAATGAGAGGTGTGAATTTTCACGGTAAATTTGGACTTGGAATTCCTAGGAATTCCTAGGAATTCCCAGTTTAAATAGTGCTTGTTCTCATTTCCTAGAAATTCCAAGGCCATGTGGAACAGGACTTGGAATTCCTAGGAATTCCCAGCTTTGCTGAACATTATAAGTGCTCAGGTTCCAAGTTCCTAGAAATTCCCAGAAATTCCAAGTCAGACATTGTATCCCAAAATATATCCCAGAATTAAACCGTGAATTTTAAGCAGTGCTCCTGAGCATCTAAGACCTTTATTTCCATTAAATTAATAAATACATGTTAAGATAAGTCCTTTAGTGATGAAAGCAAAGGATGAGACTGAGTTGAAGTTGTCCAACAATTTTATTTACAATGAGCAGACAAATTACGTCGAATCATTAAACTACATACAGTGTAGGCCAATGGGATTTGTTTTTTCCAAAGTTTTACGTACACAGTATCAGGTAATGTTGAGCGTAGTTGTCTGAATCATACATTTGTATTAATATTATTGTCAAACATTAAAAAATGTAAAAATTATGTTACAAACTTGTGCATTCAAGGGAAAACCGATCTTGAGATTATCTAAAATTTACATGAACTGGAACAAGATGAAAGGAAAAACAGCAAACAGTGGACTTAGCTTATAGATTTAATTTTTTTATGCTGTTCAGGGAGCTTCCTTTGCTGTCTGCGGATGAGGTTGTCAACAATGTCCTGCTTCAGCAGCCTTGTATTTTTGATTCTGTCTGAAACAAAAATAAGATTTTGTCAGTGACCATTAGCAACTTACATGTAGCGTCATTCATTCACTAGAGTACTCAAGATAATTTATTAGACCTAGCGAATACTGTAACTGACCTAAAGTTAACTTGATCTGTAGTTTTACAACCGTTAACTACTGACAATTCAAAGATCTCAAGATATGAACGGCCGCGGTCGCAATGGACTGCACTTTGCCGCCGAAGGCAGTTCAAGGAGCACTCTGTTACGTGATGATTTTGTTCTTTCAAGTTTTACTGCGCCATTGACAAGTTACGGGTTTTTATAATTTAAGAACTGTTCCTATTTGTAATAACAGTGAGAGAGTATTTACTTACCAAACACTTTCAAAATTCCTGCTTTATAAATGGCTTGCCTGTCGCTATTAAATCGTGTGCTGACTGATACATCCACAGTGATGCCTTCATTTCATTCAACATCAGCGCCACAAACTTCAGTCTTTCATTTACTATGATAACGCTGTTGTTATTCTCCTTCTAAACCACTCAAAAACCCATCTCCACGAACAGTTATTCGCAAGATAGACCAACCAAAAATACAATTCAAATATGGGCACCAAGAGAGAATGATAGAGGTTCTTTGTTCAGTAAAAGCACGAGGATAGTCACGTGAAAATTCGCACACTATCATTGGCTGTTGCCATGTAACATCTGCTGGACTGCTTGATTGGGGTCTTCAGAGAAACATGCTCTGTTCGCTTTCCAAGTGGATTATCCAGATCTTGGGGATATGAATTTCTGGCGAAGATTTTGACGAAAACACACTTTATGATGAGACGCATCTTCTGTTCAGTGTAAAACATCCTTTAGATGTTTGTTGTCGAACGTTATTGAGGAAGCAAAGAGTCGAATGAGTTGGTGAAGGTAAGAAAAATCCATCGTTAACTCTTGAACTCGATTTTACGTTCATTTCATTTCAAAGAATGCCCAAGTTTCATGAGCTTTAATTAATTCGGATAATTCAATGAGTAAATGCGTGACTTAAGGATTGTATTTTATTTTATGTAATTGTCTGTTTGTCTTTATTAGGGCTATGTTGTGTTTAGTAGCACTTTGTTTAGGCTTAGTCATAAATGTTTCTCCTTGAAAGAATTAAAGTCTTGATCTTAAAGAATCACAAAACTTTGCAGTCTTTTTTAACTAAAGTGGTGGAACTTTAAATTGATATTGATTCACCTCATAATTCTCAAATTTGCATTTTGATGTCTCAGTTTACCATTGATTCCCAGACATTCCCAGCAATTCCAAATGCAATTTCTGTTTAGTATTAGATTTTTTGGGAATTCCTAGGAATTCCAAGTTATTCCCAACTGGATCAGTAAACATTCCCAGATATTCTAAGAAATTCCAAGCCATTGGTTTTATCCTAATTTGCATGATTTGGAATTGTTTGGAATTCCTAGGAATTCTTAGGAATTCCAAGTTTTCTGGGAATCCATTTCGCAAGGGAACTTGGCCAATATCCCACCATCTTGACCTCACCCTTGGCCAATGACCCATATGTATCGTCTGCATAAGAGATTGATATGGGAAATTGTGTGCCTCCATGGTTATGAGTATCCTTTTGTCTCCACTTTGGCAATCTGACAAGTCAGTGCCCAGAATACTCTAGATAGTACATAATCTACAGTACCACCTGAAAGTATTGACCCATCGGGACGAGGCGATACCTCGTCTATGCCGCGGGTAGTGGCCGTGCGTCCACCGAGGTATAAAAAAATTGTTCCCGCGGGAAAACCGAGGTACAATTTTGCCACGGGAATACCGCGGGAGAAAAGACGAGGTAATGCCGCGGGAAAGAACAATGACGATTAATTCCAGGTGTCAAAAAAGCGGAAGGACTGTAAGGTACGAAGATTCACGGACGTAAAAATAACATTGTGCACAATTTGCGTATGGACTCAAAATTTTTGAACCTGGCCTCTATATAATGTAAAATCGAAGTCTTTGAAACACTAAGGGGCTTGCCCTGGTTAAACGCCTGCCTTGGTTGAACGCTGTATTTCACATGTGAAGTACGGCATTTGTCCCAATTCTTGGCTTGCACGTCATGCAAGTATCACGCAAATAAAAAATAAAATCGCTTATCTTCCAATAAATTAAGTCAAGAAACGGAGATAGTGTAGAAGAGTAATAAATAAACAACATATCAAAGTTTCAGCGTTGTGCGATATTCCGAACTCGAGTTATTCGGTAAAGGGTACTACCGTAAAGACTTGCAGATAAGCCGCACCTTTTTCCCAAAACTTTTCATTCAAAATCGGGGGTGCGGCTTATCTGCAAGACCATTTGGTGCCGTAAGTTTCCGTGAATTGACATTTTTATGGAAAAGTACATTTAATATATACTACATAAAACTAAAACAGATTATTGGTCATTGCTTTTGCAAGTTTGGTGGCTTCTAAAAAGAGCCGTTGGTAATGCAAGTATTAGCTTATTTCAAGCTCACATTTCTGTTGCTGTTATATAATTAAACAATGTAATTTATAAACCCTCGTTAAAAATGCTTTTTGGTCGCTTTTCTCGAGCAGAAGAACGTGACAGCACGGAATTTCCATTTCCCCACAAAATTGTTTACATCAGTGACAATGGTCTGTAACTTCAACGGCAATCGATTCTCCATGAGTGAGAAAATAACACGCTATTCTCGAGTAGTCTTGGTTGTATTCATGTGGTAAATGGCCCACTGTTTCTTAGCCGGTGTCCAGTCTTCCATCGTCCAAACTATTGCATGACTACTAAGCTATGAAGATTCAGAACGATAAACACGCAAAATTCTATGGAAAACTGTCTATTTAAGGAAGAAATACCTGTCAACAAGTAAAAGAATTTAACATCAATCATATGCCATAGGTGTGGACATGATGTTTATTCCACTAAAGAGCTAAAATTGTGGGGACAACTTCAAAGTATTTTCCATTTCAATGTTGGCGAGTTTACGTTTGAAGAAGACAGAAGACTTCTTAAGACTCAACTTTGAATTTCTTTCGACTTAAACTAGAAAAATTTTTTTTTCCAAAATTTGAGTCGCTAAAGTCAGGGTGCGGCTTATCTGTCAGTGCGGCTTATCTGTGAGTCTTTACGGTACTCAAAATTATAGTTTTTAGTATGGAGACGCCATGCTGGCACCGTGTTCCTGTGAGGAACCCCAACATGGTGGTCGGAAATCCATTGGCAACATCTGGAGTTCACTTTTTCTCTCGCAAAAGATTTTTTCTCTCTGCTAAACTTCAAAACATTCGCATAGACCCTTCTCTTAACATATTGGTTATTCAGAACTCGAAAACACAACGTAAATTGATATTTTCACGTACATGATATGTTTCTCAGATGCAACCATGATGTCAGGCATTGTAAAAAAAATCTAAATTCAAACTGCTTTATTTTCAAAACAAAGCATGCTACTGAGCTGAAAACATGCAAGCAGATATATCTTTAAAATGTCTTTAACCTGATGAGGTAAAACCTCAAAATTTTTAATTTTAGTTTTTTCTGACGACGCGTGCTGATTTTATTTGGATCGGCTGAGGCGTTCTTCACAGCTGGCCTTTTCTTCCCTTCTAAATTTAATTCGCAGACAACTTGGGAAATTTTAAAATTTCGTCTATATAACGACAAAATTCTTAACTTGACATATGCTCCGGAGCTCACGTTGTGTTGTCGTCATGTGCCATGCTCGAATTTGCATAAAATGCCGATACGCACCAACGACCAATTGAATTTGGATTTGTTCATTGAAATCTCTGCCTGCATTACTTAGAATTTCTTGGTACTTTGTTCGCTTCCCTTAATATCTTAGTTCTAAATAACTTCGAGTCAATCTAACAACGTTTTGGATCTGTGATAAGCTTAATTCAAAATTCCTGTCCGGTTGCCGGACATTGAGACATAACATGTAAATTGATATTCGTGCTCTGAGCAGCATAACATGTAAATTTCATATTCGTGCTCTGAGCATCACAAAACATGCCGAAATATTCTTTCCTTTCTTTCTTTCCATCAAGATGCCAACAGATCTGTTTACAGATCACATTCCACAGGTCAGCACACACTGTAAATGAATAAAACTTTGAAGCTGAACTCCACGCGAGCGCGCCGAGCATAAATGCGCTTCGAAGATTCGATTCAAAATAGTCGCTACAATCGCTAATATCAAAATAATTTACAATCAAAATATTTCTCCAAAAATTTTTATTTATGGTCGGATTCTAACAACAGAAGCATTTCTGCCCATGTATCAAAAAAGCTGATAGATCTATGTGTAGCGACCATGACTGTCCTTCCTGTTCAAGATTTCCTGCTGAAACTTTTAGGTGCTACTTTGCCACTTGAAACACAAAGGAAACAAAAGCCAATTCAAATTTGACCGCGGCATTTTATTACCTCGGTTTTACCTCGGTTAACTTTCCTGTGGCAACTTTGGAGCCTGACCGAAAAGTTCCCTCGGCAAAAAAGCGGCCTCCCGCGGGAATACTAAGGGAAAGTCGCGAGGAGGTCACGCGGCAAAGACGGGAAAAGGGGTCAATACTTTCAGGTGGTACTGTAGTTATATTAGAGCTTCAGAGTTAAATCTGCTCTTCTCTTTTAAGGTGTCCTGATGGAATTTTTCATTAGTCATAGCAGCCAATACAACAACCCTATCAACTGTTACTGTTTCTTTTTATTTTGTATCTTTTGTCTTTACCTCAGAGGACCAGCAATCCTAGCAAGATTGAATGAATGTCTTGAGACCATTCTTAACAAAGCACAGGTATCAACAATTAAAGTGTCTATATAGTCTTCTGGTTTTTGGTGGTTCTGATATGTACATAAGGAGTAGACAGCTGTTCAAAAAGGTTTTTTCGAATTCCGCCGTGTTTTTGCCCTGAAATTGTCGTTCAAATTTCCCGCTTGAGCCACGCCCATCAAACTTGACCGAGTTAGTAAGGGGCATGGGTACATTCCTGATCTGACGTCAAACTGCTTTGCATGCATCTTTACAAAGACTTAATGAGGTGCAAATCAGTTTGTGACGTCAGATCAGGAATAGACCCACACCCCTTACTAGCTCGGTCAAGTTTGATGGGCGTGGCTCGAGCGGAAATTTGAACGACAATTTCAGGGCAAAACACGGCGGAATTAAAAAAAAAATTTGAACAGCTATCTAATTCTTATGTATATACCAGAACCACAAAAAAAATAGAAGACGATATAGACACTTTAAGAACACAATATTAAGACAAAAATAAGTTAGATACCACACCTTTCTATGGTGTAGATGTTGTGGTATTGCTTCAATTTTTCTTTTTCTTTGTTTCATACTTATTATCATGCATTACCATACACAATAACAAAGAAAATAAAAATTCAACCATGGATAAAATTGAACTACAACATAGACATGTTGGCCTTGTTTGTTAAGTTGGCATACCAGGTGTTTTCCTTCCATGTTTCCCTGGGCAGTAAACTATGGCATTTCTTGTTTTCAGTTGTAGAAATGGCTACCTGCAAAGCATTAGGTACATCTGACAAACGTTTTGCAGTTGTGAATTAGTATTCAATCTAGTGGAAGTAATAGTATTGCGTAGTTGCTTCTTGCTGGGCAGCTGTGTTGGACTAGTATCCCATCCAGTGGGAATAGTAACACTCATAATCACTTCATTCTGGGTATCCTGTGATGGCCGAGTATCCTATCCAGGGGGGGGGGGGGGGGGGGTAGTACTTCTAGTTCCTTTATATATTATTAGATGTACTAGCATTTCTATGCAGGGGGGATAGTAATACTCCCAGTTGTGAACTTCGTATTGGGCATCCTTTCCAGGCGACATATTAATTTCAAGATGAATTCAACTTATGTTGGTCATTTGTAGGAACCACCCAAATCTAAGAAAGTTCAACATTCAAATGCCAGGAATGCTGTGCTGTATGAGGCCATAAACTTGATTATTCACATGGACAGGTATGTAATACAATATTCCATTCTGCCTGATCACAGGCTGTCAATCTGTTTCATGCTCAGCAGTTGGTAATCACTGATTATGTTTCTGAGTTGTATTTTTGTTTTTCAGTGAGCAGAGTTGTTGATCAGAGGCTGCAACCAGCTGGGTCAATTTTTGACACACAGGGAAACCAACCTCAGGTACAGATAGTTGTCAAAATTATTATTGAGTATGGCTTCTTCAGTCTCAGTAGGACTAAATCAGTTATGCTAAGGACTATGGTTGAATCTTTTCCATATTGTTTTAACAGGTATCTGGCTTTGGAGGGACTTTGTCTTATGTCGAACTCTGAGTTTTCAGCCGACGCTGTCAGGAAACACCAAGAGACTGTTGTTTCAGCGCTGAAGGTGAGTTTGTGTTACCTTTACCCTTTTTAACCACCTTTAGTTAGTATTCTGACCAACTTTGTTGATATTTGACAACATTTTTTTTTGTCACTTCCAGACTGAGCGTGATGTCAGTGTACGTCAAAGAGCTGTTGATCTCCTTTATGCCATGTGCGATAAGAACAATGCTGAGGAGATTGTTTCGGAATGTTAACATACCTGGAAACAGCTGATTACTCCATCAAGGAGGAAATGGTATAATAATATTATTTTAAGATTGTAAATTTTAAGCTAGGTCACAAAAATAATAAAGGTGTACATCATAGAACTTTATTTGTTGTGCAAGTATGGGAACAGAAAGAATCTGAGTCCACAAATATAATTTAATCCATTACCTTCCACACATTGGTAAGATGTTTGGCCACTGATCTATGGAAATAGCTCAGACAAGCCAGTTTATTTACTAGATTTTTGTGTGGCACATGTCCTACATAGTGCTTGGATCAGCAATGACGATGGAAAGCCCATGGTGAATTGACTAGAATTTCTTCTAGAGAGGGGAAGTGAACAAATATTACTACGAAAACTAAAGTTGAATAAAGTATTGTATTTTATCGCATTGCATTGCATCGCATCGCATTAGTTCCCAGCCACGCGAACCTGTGACATGTATCCAGATGTCAGCAGATCTTTTTATGAACCAGTTAGGTGAATTAATAAATTATGCATTTGATAAATTTTCCTTCCTCAGTCATAATACTGAAGTTACAATTGACTGTTTTTCTATAAGGTGTTAAAAGTGGCCATCCTCTCTGAGAAGTTTGCAACAGACTATTCTTGGTACATGGATACCATCCTTACGCTAATCAGGATTGCTGGAGATTACGTCAGTGAAGAGGTATGGTAATGCAAGCTTACCTCAGTCAATTTCAGACCATTTCATGAAAATGGCAGAGAAAAATTAACTAAAGGTAGAGGAGGGATTTTAAGAAAATTAAATTGGCAGCTAGCTTGTTGACTTGTTTCGTTTTTGTCCAATTTTCACCATCCTTGCCCTTTTACAACCCACTTTCTTTAGTTTTGTTCTGTCAATTTTGTCAGCCATTTTAAGATTTCAGTTAATTTCTTTGACATAGTACTTCAGTCTTCAATAACGCACAGTTACAATACAAAATATGAAACCATGAACACTAAGAATTAGTTTTTGGAATCAAACATGAGATCAAACCATATAATAGCCACAGACCACAAAAATTATTTACTGTTAAACTGATTGCTTTTCTGATCTTTGCCTACACAGTAACATTCCAGAAATAATTCTGACCAGTTTCACAGTTTCATAGTTTCACTGTGACTTTTGTTTCTTTGAAATTATCAAAATCAGCAGAAAATGATGATTAATTGATTGATTGATTGACAGTTTGTATGTAAACCTATTAATAATCTTGAAGTGTTATGATTCAAACCAAAGCTGCAATTTATTGAGTAATAATTATTTTGAGTTTTAATTTTCTTGTGTTAATGGTATCCATGCACAAATGTCCTTGTAGGTGTGGTATCGTGTTATCCAGATAGTCATTAACAGAGATGACATTCAAGGTTACGCAGCTAAGACAGTGTTTGAAGCTCTCCAGTCTCCTTCGTGCCATGAAAACATGGTCAAGGTTGGCGGCTACATCTTGGGAGAATTTGGAAATCTCATCGCTGGTGATCCACGATCAAGGTGAAAATAGCCAGTTTGATCATCTGTTCTCTTTCAAGCTACAAGAGAAGACAGGAAATAAACTTTCTGCCTGTTTGTATTGATTGTTGGTAGTTAATTAACACTGGAGCCTGTTACATAGAAGTTGGCTCTTTCTGTGCGCTACATACATCAGGTGGAGATCAGCTAGCTCAAGGACTAGTTATACTGCTCATGAGCAATTCCGCATGAAGTGCCATATTTCTCAAACAGAGGACAATCAACACCCCTAAAAAAAACATTTGTTCAATGAAATTGGAAGCTTTTCATGGTGTATGTCTTTAACTGTTGTTGTCTGCTCCCTTTTCAGTCCCATGGTTCATTCCAGCTACTCCACAGCAAGTTCCATTGTGTTCTTCAGCAACAAGAGGCTTGCTCATGTCAACATACATCAAGTTTATCAACCTCTTCCCAGAGATCAAAGGACATATCCAGGAGGTTAGACTTTCTTTTCTTGAGCTGTTTATCTAACTGGTCGCAAATTCTTTTCATGGCTTCACTTGGGTCAAGCCAGAAAATATGGTCAATATCGTGAAGAAAAGCCACATCATTAGTTTCCTTCTTAGGCTGAATCTGTTAGTGCTTAAACTTTTTAGCCTTCCTTTGTCTGTTTAGATTTTGCGAAGTGACTCCAACCTGAAAAATTCAGATGCAGAAATTCAGCAGAGAGCTCTGGAGTACTTAAAGCTGAGTACTGTTGCATCACTGAGATGTTTTTGGTGAGTTTGCTTTGAATTATTTTGAAAGCTAAAAGTAAGTATAAATCTCATCTCAGTTTCTGCCAAGATTTCTGAACCCTTTGTTAAGCAAACATTTTATGCTGTGATCCAAATGTCACGTATTCCTGGCAATTGTTGTTATCCAACTCTGATATAGCCCATGGTGATTCCAAGTGGTCCTTACATAGACCCCAAGGTTGGAAATTAGCACTTGCCCGCTCACTGACAGGCTCACAAAGTTTAGTTTCCAACCCTTAGACCCACCACTGACAGCTCATCTCTTCACTTAGGCCACTGTTCTTGAGGAAATGCCACCATCCCTGAACGTGAGTCATCCATCTTGGCCAACTTAAGAGAAGAAGCAGGAGAAGACAGGGATCGTGGAGAAAGAAGAAAAGGCTGAACCGGCTGAAAAACCCACTGCAAATGGACAAATCCATGTTGCTAATGAGGTACAAATCTTGTGTGTTAATCTAATTTACCCTGAACTTCAAATTGTTTATGTTCACATTACCAGAGAAGTATGACACTTCACATAAACTCTTGTTTTAATGGTTTCAGTCATTTAACAAATTGATCAGCTCATATTTTCTTGGTTGCTGAGGTTGAGGAACTAAATACAGGAAAGGCCTGTTTTAATTACCCCCACTGGTACACTTTTTCATTTTTTATTTCGCCATTTTTCAGGATACGTCTCCCAATCCGGCATTACAAGCAGGTATGCAATTTTTATTCTAAGCACATAAAAACTGGTAGATACAAGTTCTTGGCAAGAAAGGTTAACTTTTGAATCAATTTAATGTTTGATGAGTAAATGTACTTGTTTTGAGTGGCAAATTTCAACATTTGTCATTGGTGTCAAAAATTTAACAATAATTATGTAGTCTGTTAACTTTTCTTTTGTTATTTAGATCTCATTGGTACTGGAGCTGCCCTGTGACAAACAACTTTGCAGCCCCAGAGTCAGGTGGAAGTTTACTGGTGGATGTGTTTGACATGCCCGGCTCCAGTTGTGTCAGAAGGCATTCCTTCGTTACCCTGGTGCGGAGGAGAATCTGAAGAAGTAAGAGAGCAGAGGATTTTGTTTCTTGTTGTTTTGTGTCCATTTGGGATCAGGGTGGGAAGTTAGGGAAAGGGTCCTGGACAAAGAAAATGGATGCTGCAGATAATGGTTAAGTGAGAAATGAGCAAGTTTATATATATATTTGCCATCTTCATAATATTTACAAGTATTACACCTAAGGTAGTGGCAAAGAGACCTCAGGAAACCACAAGGCTTATATATGAGAGGCCACCTTGAAGGACAATATTAAATTAACATTTGGTGCTGTGTGAGTGGGCATGACAGATTCAAGATTGTTTAAATAAAAATTCTAACATCTTTCTTAAAGGTAAGAAAACTTGCTGAACAGTTAATTGAAGTAGGGAGAGAAATCCAAATTTAAGGACCTTGAAAGAGGTCAATTTATCAGAAATTGATTGAAAAGTGGAGAGGTAAAGTGGGGTGCCATATGGATAATAAATAAGGATGGAATGGCATGGGGATGGGACAAAGATGTTAGGAACCTTGGAGAAAGTTGGATGCTGCAAATATTGGTCAAGTGGCAAAGTAGCAAATTTATCAGGAATTGATTGAAAAATGGAGTGTTGAAGTAGGGTGTCACAAAGATAGTACAAAGTGTTTGTGGGATTGTAGGATTTGATGCCAGGATATAAGCAAGGAGGTAGTATGATATTTTGGGAGATGTCATAAAGTGAGAGAAACTGCAAAATTTGCGGTGGCTTTAAGTATTGATGGTTTGCAGAAAAAGGTGGGAACCATGACAGAAAGGGTGGGAGTGGCCTGCCCCCCCCCCCCCCCCCCCCCTTACTCAATATTAAAAACCTTGTGGCATTTATTAATAAAATTCATTTCTTGTTAGATTTGTGTTCAAAAAACACTGGAGTTTTGTTTGAGAATGACATTCTCAAGTGGATAAAATCAGAGTTTAATGACAACAAAGGTGAGTAAGCAGTCTCACTGGTGTTCAGTTTGTTGAAGACGTTTTTGCTTTTTTTTTTCTTTGTAAACCAGTAATACAGTTAAATTTCCTTCATTTTTTTATCTTAAACAGGAGCTGTGGGTATATTCTATGGAAACAAGACATCATCACAGTTTGTCAATTTTCTTCCACTCTTACATGCCGGGAGATCTTAATACTCATATCCTTTTTAAATGCCAGGTTTCTCTCTATCTTTGTAAAACGTACATTAGAAGGAATCTTTATGAAGAGAAGTAAGTTGTTCATATAGTTTTCCTTTTTTAAATACTAGAATGATGCCGGCTGCATCAGAAAAGTTTTTGTCACTGTCGTGCTCTAGGTGTGGGAGAGTGCAGGCAGCTAGTTAGTGAATAATATTGGTCTTTTGTTCATTTTATAAAGCATTTATCTGTTGTTTAGTCTTATCTCATAATTTTGCAAAATTTATGTAACACTTCTTTTTGTACAAATTTTATCAAATTTGCACAAAATAAAAGAGTGTGCTTATTGTCAGGGGTCTCTTACATGATCATTGTTCCTTGACTCATGGCACGCCTCCAA
>JAEMWC010000553.1:520000-597094 GCA_016490735.1 Pachyseris speciosa | reverse complement strand
TGGAGGCTCAAGGTTTCTGAAAACGTCATTTTGACGTAGCTATTTTTTATCCGTGAAGCGACAGCATGGCCCAGTTCGGTTTGCTTGCGATTTCTGCCTAAATTTACAGCCATTTTTCATCTTTAGCGGCTGCCTGATGAGCATCATTAGCGTGACGGTAGCTAAGAGTCATCTTTCTCAAAGAATCGGAGCAAGGTGATGTACTTTGTTGTTGAATTTGGCTTGTTACTCGACGAACTGGGAAATTTGGCCGGTCGAACACTTAGTACCTTTGGGACTCGACTATTGATGAATTTCTCGACCTACCGCCACATATTTTGGAATTTCTGTGTACTGAAGATGACCAAGAGCAGGAAATTTTGGCGGTAGGTCGGAGTGGCTGTAGACTTAGTTTATATGTGAAAGAATTGGGAAGGAACGAGCGCTGTCAAAAATTCTCGTTAGTTCCCAGCATGCAATGCGCTCAAGATGTGGAAAATGTCGGGAAGGCCCGAATGCACTGGAACAAAAGGCTGTATCTACGCTCGGGAGAAGAATATGAACATAAAAAGTCATTTCTAAGCTAGAAAAAGGACTGAATTTCGTTATGATGGTTGAGTTTTGGTTTTTCGACGATGATTTCCCTAAAAAACATGAAGGCAAAAAGGGGCATTTTTGTTGTTTCTCTTTGACGTTAAAAACGGCCAGTTTCGTTCTTGTCCAAACTCAAAAGGCCATATTTGGTAAAAATCGCTACGTTTCTTGCATTTATTGGATATCCAAATTTAAAGGGCATTCCATTTCGTGCTCACAACTAACAGTTAAGGCAATATTCGTGCGATTGAGAGAGTTGCAATGTTTTGAAGCATGGGAGTTTTTTACGGCCGGTTTTGGCCGGCACGGGTGCCAATGGGTTAAACAAAACATAATTTGTTTTTTGATGTTGATATTTTTATTGCTCACCTACTTAAACAAAAGCCTTTGAGGCTAGTAACATATCAACGCTATTTTATTCGAAAACAACCATATGCTGCAAGATCTGGGGGGGAGGGTACCACTTTCTGGCCAGTATTTAGCTTCAAGGTTGAAGTTGCATGAAAGCCAACTTGAGGGGGTGGTGATTTTAAAAACTAGACAATGGAGGTCGAGTTGGAGCCACTAGTGACAGTCAGAAGTCGATGATCATCTCATCTAGGGTAATTGAGTTTGATACTGTGGCTTGTCACGTGACCTAGCCAACTGCAAACCCAGGAGGTAACGTGAAATGAAGCCTGGCCCTGCTAAGTTACCCACCCCCCTAGAAACTGTTTTAACTGTAGAATCTTAACTCTGACCCTGGATTTAAACTACAACCAACCATGACTTTCACTGGATAGTGTTAAAAGGACCGGTCACGTGACCTCTATTTTTCTTTGTTAACCCATTGACTACCGCAGGTTTTTACATTTTCGGAGTGATTTTCCACCTATAAACGATGAATAGCAATTCGTGACTCTTTATTTGAACTACCAGGCAAAAGTGGTGCTGTCCTAAGCCACTGGAGGCTCAAGGTTTCTGAAAACGTCATTTTGACGTAGCTATTTTTTATCCGTGAAGCGACAGCAATGGCCCAAGTTCGGTTTGCTTGCGATTTCTGCTAAATTTACAGCCATTTTTCATCTTTAGCGGCTGCCTGATGAGCATCATTAAGCGTGACGGTAGCTAAGAGTCATCTTCTCAAAGAATCGAGCAAGGTGATGTACTTTGTTGTTGAATTTGGCTTGTTACTCGACGAACTGGGAATTTGGCCGGTCGAACACTTAGTACCTTTGGGACTCGACTATTGATGAATTTCTCGACCTACCGCCACATATTTTGGAATTTCTGTGTACTGAAGATGACCAAGAGCAGGAAATTTTGGCGGTAGGTCGGAGTGGCTGTAGACTTAGTTTATATGTGAAAGAATTGGGGGAAGGAACGAGCGCTGTCAAAAATTCTCGTTAGTTCCCAGCATGCAATGCGCTCAAGATGTGGAAAATGTCGGGAAGGCCCGAATGCACTGGAACAAAAGGCTGTATCTACGCTCGGGAGAAGAAATATGAACAAAAAAAGTCATTTCTAAGCTAGAAAAAGGACTGAATTTCGTTATGATGGTTGAGTTTTGGTTTTTCGACGATGATTTCCCTAAAAAAACATGAAGGCAAAAAGGGGCATTTTTGTTGTTTTCTCTTTGACGTTAAAAAACGGCCAGTTTCGTTCTTGTCCAAACTCAAAAGGCCATATTTGGTAAAAATCGCTACGTTTCTTGCATTTATTGGATATCCAAATTTAAAGGGCATTCCATTTCGTGCTCACAACTAACAGTTAAGGCAATATTCGTGCGATTGAGAGAGTTGCAATGTTTTGAAGCATGGGAGTTTTTTACGGCCGGTTTTGGCCGGCACGGGTGCCAATGGGTTAAACAAAACATAATTTTTTTTTGATGTTGATATTTTTTATTGCTCACCTACTTAAACAAAAGCCTTTGAGGCTAGTAACATATCAACGCTATTTTATTCGAAAACAACCATATGCTGCAAGATCTGGGGGGGAGGGTACCACTTTCTGGCCAGTATTTAGCTTCAAGGTTGAAGTTGCATGAAAGCCAACTTGAGGGGTGGTGATTTTAAAAACTAGACAATGGAGGTCGAGTTGGAGCCACTAGTGACAGTCAGAAGTCGATGATCATCTCATCTAGGGTAATTGAGTTTGATACTGTGGCTTGTCACGTGACCTAGCCAACTGCAAACCCAGGAGGTAACGTGAAATGAAGCCTGGCCCTGCTAAGTTACCCACCCCCCTAGAAACTGTTTTAACTGTAGAATCTTAACTCTGACCCTGGATTTAAACTACAACCAACCATGACTTTCACTGGATAGTGTTAAAAGGACCGGTCACGTGACCTCTATTTTTCTTTGTTAACCCATTGACTACCGCAGGTTTTTACATTTTCGGAGTGATTTTCCACCTATAAACGATGAATAGCAATTCGTGACTCTTTATTTGAACTACCAGGCAAAAGTGGTGCTGTCCTAAGCCACTGGAGGCTCAAGGTTTCTGAAAACGTCATTTTGACGTAGCTATTTTTTATCCGTGAAGCGACAGCAATGGCCCAAGTTCGGTTTGCTTGCGATTTCTGCTAAATTTACAGCCATTTTTCATCTTTAGCGGCTGCCTGATGAGCATCATTAAGCGTGACGGTAGCTAAGAGTCATCTTTCTCAAAGAATCGAGCAAGGTGATGTACTTTGTTGTTGAATTTGGCTTGTTACTCGACGAACTGGGAATTTGGCCGGTCGAACACTTAGTACCTTTGGGACTCGACTATTGATGAATTTCTCGACCTACCGCCACATATTTTGGAATTTCTGTGTACTGAAGATGACCAAGAGCAGGAAATTTTGGCGGTAGGTCGGAGTGGCTGTAGACTTAGTTTATATGTGAAAGAATTGGGGAAGGAACGAGCGCTGTCAAAAATTCTCGTTAGTTCCCAGCATGCAATGCGCTCAAGATGTGGAAAATGTCGGGAAGGCCCGAATGCACTGGAACAAAAGGCTGTATCTACGCTCGGGAGAAGAATATGAACATAAAAAGTCATTTCTAAGCTAGAAAAAGGACTGAATTTCGTTATGATGGTTGAGTTTTGGTTTTTCGACGATGATTTCCCTAAAAAAACATGAAGGCAAAAAGGGGCATTTTTGTTGTTTCTCTTTGACGTTAAAAACGGCCAGTTTCGTTCTTGTCCAAACTCAAAAGGCCATATTTGGTAAAAATCGCTACGTTTCTTGCATTTATTGGATATCCAAATTTAAAGGGCATTCCATTTCGTGCTCACAACTAACAGTTAAGGCAATATTCGTGCGATTGAGAGAGTTGCAATGTTTTGAAGCATGGGAGTTTTTTACGGCCGGTTTTGGCCGGCACGGGTGCCAATGGGTTAAACAAAACATAATTTGTTTTTTGATGTTGATATTTTTTATTGCTCACCTACTTAAACAAAAGCCTTTGAGGCTAGTAACATATCAACGCTATTTTATTCGAAAACAACCATATGCTGCAAGATCTGGGGGGGAGGGTACCACTTTCTGGCCAGTATTTAGCTTCAAGGTTGAAGTTGCATGAAAGCCAACTTGAGGGGGTGGTGATTTTAAAAACTAGACAATGGAGGTCGAGTTGGAGCCACTAGTGACAGTCAGAAGTCGATGATCATCTCATCTAGGGTAATTGAGTTTGATACTGTGGCTTGTCACGTGACCTAGCCAACTGCAAACCCAGGAGGTAACGTGAAATGAAGCCTGGCCCTGCTAAGTTACCCACCCCCCCTAGAAACTGTTTTAACTGTAGAATCTTAACTCTGACCCTGGATTTAAACTACAACCAACCATGACTTTCACTGGATAGTGTTAAAAGGACCGGTCACGTGACCTCTATTTTTCTTTGTTAACCCATTGACTACCGCAGGTTTTTACATTTTCGGAGTGATTTTCCACCTATAAACGATGAATAGCAATTCGTGACTCTTTATTTGAACTACCAGGCAAAAGTGGTGCTGTCCTAAGCCACTGGAGGCTCAAGGTTTCTGAAAACGTCATTTTGACGTAGCTATTTTTTATCCGTGAAGCGACAGCAATGGCCCAAGTTCGGTTTGCTTGCGATTTCTGCTAAATTTACAGCCATTTTTCATCTTTAGCGGCTGCCTGATGAGCATCATTAAGCGTGACGGTAGCTAAGAGTCATCTTTCTCAAAGAATCGAGCAAGGTGATGTACTTTGTTGTTGAATTTGGCTTGTTACTCGACGAACTGGGAATTTGGCCGGTCGAACACTTAGTACCTTTGGGACTCGACTATTGATGAATTTCTCGACCTACCGCCACATATTTTGGAATTTCTGTGTACTGAAGATGACCAGGAGCAGGAAATTTTGGCGGTAGGTCGGAGTGGCTGTAGACTTAGTTTATATGTGAAAGAATTGGGGGAAGGAACGAGCGCTGTCAAAAATTCTCGTTAGTTCCCAGCATGCAATGCGCTCAAGATGTGGAAAATGTCGGGAAGGCCCGAATGCACTGGAACAAAAGGCTGTATCTACGCTCGGGAGAAGAATATGAACATAAAAAGTCATTTCTAAGCTAGAAAAAGGACTGAATTTCGTTATGATGGTTGAGTTTTGGTTTTTCGACGATGATTTCCCTAAAAAAACATGAAGGCAAAAAGGGGCATTTTTGTTGTTTCTCTTTGACGTTAAAAACGGCCAGTTTCGTTCTTGTCCAAACTCAAAAGGCCATATTTGGTAAAAATCGCTACGTTTCTTGCATTTATTGGATATCCAAATTTAAAGGGCATTCCATTTCGTGCTCACAACTAACAGTTAAGGCAATATTCGTGCGATTGAGAGAGTTGCAATGTTTTGAAGCATGGGAGTTTTTTACGGCCGGTTTTGGCCGGCACGGGTGCCAATGGGTTAAACAAAACATAATTTGTTTTTGATGTTGATATTTTTTATTGCTCACCTACTTAAACAAAAGCCTTTGAGGCTAGTAACATATCAACGCTATTTTATTCGAAAACAACCATATGCTGCAAGATCTGGGGGGAGGGTACCACTTTCTGGCCAGTATTTAGCTTCAAGGTTGAAGTTGCATGAAAGCCAACTTGAGGGGGTGGTGATTTTAAAAACTAGACAATGGAGGTCGAGTTGGAGCCACTAGTGACAGTCAGAAGTCGATGATCATCTCATCTAGGGTAATTGAGTTTGATACTGTGGCTTGTCACGTGACCTAGCCAACTGCAAACCCAGGAGGTAACGTGAAATGAAGCCTGGCCCTGCTAAGTTACCCACCCCCCTAGAAACTGTTTTAACTGTAAATCTTAACTCTGACCCTGGATTTAAACTACAACCAACCATGACTTTCACTGGATAGTGTTAAAAGGACCGGTCACGTGACCTCTATTTTTCTTTAACCCATTGACTACCGCAGGTTTTTACATTTTCGGAGTGATTTTCCACCTATAAACGATGAATAGCAATTCGTGACTCTTTATTTGAACTACCAGGCAAAAGTGGTGCTGTCCTAAGCCACTGGAGGCTCAAGGTTTCTGAAAACGTCATTTTGACGTAGCTATTTTTTATCCGTGAAGCGACAGCAATGGCCCAAGTTCGGTTTGCTTGCGATTTCTGCTAAATTTACAGCCATTTTTCATCTTTAGCGGCTGCCTGATGAGCATCATTAAGCGTGACGGTAGCTAAGAGTCATCTTTCTCAAAGAATCGAGCAAGGTGATGTACTTTGTTGTTGAATTTGGCTTGTTACTCGACGAACTGGGAATTTGGCCGGTCGAACACTTAGTACCTTTGGGACTCGACTATTGATGAATTTCTCGACCTACCGCCACATATTTTGGAATTTCTGTGTACTGAAGATGACCAAGAGCAGGAAATTTTGGCGGTAGGTCGGAGTGGCTGTAGACTTAGTTTATATGTGAAAGAATTGGGGGAAGGAACGAGCGCTGTCAAAAATTCTCGTTAGTTCCCAGCATGCAATGCGCTCAAGATGTGGAAAATGTCGGGAAGGCCCGAATGCACTGGAACAAAAGGCTGTATCTACGCTCGGAGAAGAATATGAACATAAAAAGTCATTTCTAAGCTAGAAAAAGGACTGAATTTCGTTATGATGGTTGAGTTTTGGTTTTTCGACGATGATTTCCCTAAAAAAACATGAAGGCAAAAAGGGGCATTTTTGTTGTTTCTCTTTGACGTTAAAAACGGCCAGTTTCGTTCTTGTCCAAACTCAAAAGGCCATATTTGGTAAAAATCGCTACGTTTCTTGCATTTATTGGATATCCAAATTTAAAGGGCATTCCATTTCGTGCTCACAACTAACAGTTAAGGCAATATTCGTGCGATTGAGAGAGTTGCAATGTTTTGAAGCATGGGAGTTTTTTACGGCCGGTTTTGGCCGGCACGGGTGCCAATGGGTTAAACAAAACATAATTTTTTTATGATGTTGATATTTTTTATTGCTCACCTACTTAAACAAAAGCCTTTGAGGCTAGTAACATATCAACGCTATTTTATTCGAAAACAACCATATGCTGCAAGATCTGGGGGGAGGGTACCACTTTCTGGCCAGTATTTAGCTTCAAGGTTGAAGTTGCATGAAAGCCAACTTGAGGGGGTGGTGATTTTAAAAACTAGACAATGGAGGTCGAGTTGGAGCCACTAGTGACAGTCAGAAGTCGATGATCATCTCATCTAGGGTAATTGAGTTTGATACTGTGGCTTGTCACGTGACCTAGCCAACTGCAAACCCAGGAGGTAACGTGAAATGAAGCCTGGCCCTGCTAAGTTACCCACCCCCCCTAGAAACTGTTTTAACTGTAAATCTTAACTCTGACCCTGGATTTAAACTACAACCAACCATGACTTTCACTGGATAGTGTTAAAAGGACCGGTCACGTGACCTCTATTTTTCTTACCCATTGACTACCGCAGGTTTTTACATTTTCGGAGTGATTTTCCACCTATAAACGATGAATAGCAATTCGTGACTCTTTATTTGAACTACCAGGCAAAAGTGGTGCTGTCCTAAGCCACTGGAGGCTCAAGGTTTCTGAAAACGTCATTTTGACGTAGCTATTTTTTATCCGTGAAGCGACAGCAATGGCCCAAGTTCGGTTTGCTTGCGATTTCTGCTAAATTTACAGCCATTTTTCATCTTTAGCGGCTGCCTGATGAGCATCATTAAGCGTGACGGTAGCTAAGAGTCATCTTTCTCAAAGAATCGAGCAAGGTGATGTACTTTGTTGTTGAATTTGGCTTGTTACTCGACGAACTGGGAATTTGGCCGGTCGAACACTTAGTACCTTTGGGACTCGACTATTGATGAATTTCTCGACCTACCGCCACATATTTTGGAATTTCTGTGTACTGAAGATGACCAAGAGCAGGAAATTTTGGCGGTAGGTCGGAGTGGCTGTAGACTTAGTTTATATGTGAAAGAATTGGGGGAAGGAACGAGCGCTGTCAAAAATTCTCGTTAGTTCCCAGCATGCAATGCGCTCAAGATGTGGAAAATGTCGGGAAGGCCCGAATGCACTGGAACAAAAGGCTGTATCTACGCTCGGGAGAAGAATATGAACATAAAAAGTCATTTCTAAGCTAGAAAAAGGACTGAATTTCGTTATGATGGTTGAGTTTTGGTTTTTCGACGATGATTTCCCTAAAAAAACATGAAGGCAAAAAGGGGCATTTTTGTTGTTTCTCTTTGACGTTAAAAACGGCCAGTTTCGTTCTTGTCCAAACTCAAAAGGCCATATTTGGTAAAAATCGCTACGTTTCTTGCATTTATTGGATATCCAAATTTAAAGGGCATTCCATTTCGTGCTCACAACTAACAGTTAAGGCAATATTCGTGCGATTGAGAGAGTTGCAATGTTTTGAAGCATGGGAGTTTTTTACGGCCGGTTTTGGCCGGCACGGGTGCCAATGGGTTAAACAAAACATAATTTGTTTTTTGATGTTGATATTTTTTATTGCTCACCTACTTAAACAAAAGCCTTTGAGGCTAGTAACATATCAACGCTATTTTATTCGAAAACAACCATGCATATGCTGCAAGATCTGGGGGGAGGGTACCACTTTCTGGCCAGTATTTAGCTTCAAGGTTGAAGTTGCATGAAAGCCAACTTGAGGGGTGGTGATTTTAAAAACTAGACAATGGAGGTCGAGTTGGAGCCACTAGTGACAGTCAGAAGTCGATGATCATCTCATCTAGGGTAATTGAGTTTGATACTGTGGCTTGTCACGTGACCTAGCCAACTGCAAACCCAGGAGGTAACGTGAAATGAAGCCTGGCCCTGCTAAGTTACCCACCCCCCCTAGAAACTGTTTTAACTGTAGAATCTTAACTCTGACCCTGGATTTAAACTACAACCAACCATGACTTTCACTGGATAGTGTTAAAAGGACCGGTCACGTGACCTCTATTTTTCTTTGTTAACCCATTGACTACCGCAGGTTTTTACATTTTCGGAGTGATTTTCCACCTATAAACGATGAATAGCAATTCGTGACTCTTTATTTGAACTACCAGGCAAAAGTGGTGCTGTCCTAAGCCACTGGAGGCTCAAGGTTTCTGAAAACGTCATTTTGACGTAGCTATTTTTTATCCGTGAAGCGACAGCAATGGCCCAAGTTCGGTTTGCTTGCGATTTCTGCTAAATTTACAGCCATTTTTCATCTTTAGCGGCTGCCTGATGAGCATCATTAAGCGTGACGGTAGCTAAGAGTCATCTTTCTCAAAGAATCGAGCAAGGTGATGTACTTTGTTGTTGAATTTGGCTTGTTACTCGACGAACTGGGAATTTGGCCGGTCGAACACTTAGTACCTTTGGGACTCGACTATTGATGAATTTCTCGACCTACCGCCACATATTTTGGAATTTCTGTGTACTGAAGATGACCAGGAGCAGGAAATTTTGGCGGTAGGTCGGAGTGGCTGTAGACTTAGTTTATATGTGAAAGAATTGGGGGAAGGAACGAGCGCTGTCAAAAATTCTCGTTAGTTCCCAGCATGCAATGCGCTCAAGATGTGGAAAATGTCGGGAAGGCCCGAATGCACTGGAACAAAAGGCTGTATCTACGCTCGGGAGAAGAATATGAACATAAAAAGTCATTTCTAAGTAGAAAAAGGACTGAATTTTGTTATGATGGTTGAGTTTTGGTTTTTCGACGATGATTTCCCTAAAAAAACATGAAGGCAAAAAGGGGCATTTTTGTTGTTTCTCTTTGACGTTAAAAACGGCCAGTTTCGTTCTTGTCCAAACTCAAAAGGCCATATTTGGTAAAAATCGCTACGTTTCTTGCATTTATTGGATATCCAAATTTAAAGGGCATTCCATTTCGTTTTCACAACTAACAGTTAAGGCAATATTCGTGCGATTGAGAGAGTTGCAATGTTTTGAAGCATGGGAGTTTTTTACGGCCGGTTTTGGCCGGCACGGGTGCCAATGGGTTAAACAAAACATAATTTGTTTTTTGATGTTGATATTTTTTATTGCTCACCTACTTAAACAAAAGCCTTTGAGGCTAGTAACATATCAACGCTATTTTATTCGAAAACAACCATATGCTGCAAGATCTGGGGGGAGGGTACCACTTTCTGGCCAGTATTTAGCTTCAAGGTTGAAGTTGCATGAAAGCCAACTTGAGGGGGTGGTGATTTTAAAAACTAGACAATGGAGGTCGAGTTGGAGCCACTAGTGACAGTCAGAAGTCGATGATCATCTCATCTAGGGTAATTGAGTTTGATACTGTGGCTTGTCACGTGACCTAGCCAACTGCAAACCCAGGAGGTAACGTGAAATGAAGCCTGGCCCTGCTAAGTTACCCACCCCCCCTAGAAACTGTTTTAACTGTAGAATCTTAACTCTGACCCTGGATTTAAACTACAACCAACCATGACTTTCACTGGATAGTGTTAAAAGGACCGGTCACGTGACCTCTATTTTTCTTTGTTAACCCATTGACTACCGCAGGTTTTTACATTTTCGGAGTGATTTTCCACCTATAAACGATGAATAGCAATTCGTGACTCTTTATTTGAACTACCAGGCAAAAGTGGTGCTGTCCTAAGCCACTGGAGGCTCAAGGTTTCTGAAAACGTCATTTTGACGTAGCTATTTTTTATCCGTGAAGCGACAGCAATGGCCCAAGTTCGGTTTGCTTGCGATTTCTGCTAAATTTACAGCCATTTTTCATCTTTAGCGGCTGCCTGATGAGCATCATTAAGCGTGACGGTAGCTAAGAGTCATCTTTCTCAAAGAATCGAGCAAGGTGATGTACTTTGTTGTTGAATTTGGCTTGTTACTCGACGAACTGGGAATTTGGCCGGTCGAACACTTAGTACCTTTGGGACTCGACTATTGATGAATTTCTCGACCTACCGCCACATATTTTGGAATTTCTGTGTACTGAAGATGACCAGGAGCAGGAAATTTTGGCGGTAGGTCGGAGTGGCTGTAGACTTAGTTTATATGTGAAAGAATTGGGGGAAGGAACGAGCGCTGTCAAAAATTCTCGTTAGTTCCCAGCATGCAATGCGCTCAAGATGTGGAAAATGTCGGGAAGGCCCGAATGCACTGGAACAAAAGGCTGTATCTACGCTCGGGAGAAGAATATGAACATAAAAAGTCATTTCTAAGCTAGAAAAAGGACTGAATTTCGTTATGATGGTTGAGTTTTGGTTTTTCGACGATGATTTCCCTAAAAAAACATGAAGGCAAAAAGGGGCATTTTTGTTGTTTCTCTTTGACGTTAAAAACGGCCAGTTTCGTTCTTGTCCAAACTCAAAAGGCCATATTTGGTAAAAATCGCTACGTTTCTTGCATTTATTGGATATCCAAATTTAAAGGGCATTCCATTTCGTGCTCACAACTAACAGTTAAGGCAATATTCGTGCGATTGAGAGAGTTGCAATGTTTTGAAGCATGGGAGTTTTTTACGGCCGGTTTTGGCCGGCACGGGTGCCAATGGGTTAAACAAAACATAATTTGTTTTTTGATGTTGATATTTTTTATTGCTCACCTACTTAAACAAAAGCCTTTGAGGCTAGTAACATATCAACGCTATTTTATTCGAAAACAACCATATGCTGCAAGATCTGGGGGGGAGGGTACCACTTTCTGGCCAGTATTTAGCTTCAAGGTTGAAGTTGCATGAAAGCCAACTTGAGGGGTGGTGATTTTAAAAACTAGACAATGGAGGTCGAGTTGGAGCCACTAGTGACAGTCAGAAGTCGATGATCATCTCATCTAGGGTAATTGAGTTTGATACTGTGGCTTGTCACGTGACCTAGCCAACTGCAAACCCAGGAGGTAACGTGAAATGAAGCCTGGCCCTGCTAAGTTACCCACCCCCCTAGAAACTGTTTTAACTGTAGAATCTTAACTCTGACCCTGGATTTAAACTACAACCAACCATGACTTTCACTGGATAGTGTTAAAAGGACCGGTCACGTGACCTCTATTTTTCTTTGTTAACCCATTGACTACCGCAGGTTTTTACATTTTCGGAGTGATTTTCCACCTATAAACGATGAATAGCAATTCGTGACTCTTTATTTGAACTACCAGGCAAAAGTGGTGCTGTCCTAAGCCACTGGAGGCTCAAGGTTTCTGAAAACGTCATTTTGACGTAGCTATTTTTTATCCGTGAAGCGACAGCAATGGCCCAAGTTCGGTTTGCTTGCGATTTCTGCTAAATTTACAGCCATTTTTCATCTTTAGCGGCTGCCTGATGAGCATCATTAAGCGTGACGGTAGCTAAGAGTCATCTTTCTCAAAGAATCGAGCAAGGTGATGTACTTTGTTGTTGAATTTGGCTTGTTACTCGACGAACTGGGAATTTGGCCGGTCGAACACTTAGTACCTTTGGGACTCGACTATTGATGAATTTCTCGACCTACCGCCACATATTTTGGAATTTCTGTGTACTGAAGATGACCAGGAGCAGGAAATTTTGGCGGTAGGTCGGAGTGGCTGTAGACTTAGTTTATATGTGAAAGAATTGGGGGAAGGAACGAGCGCTGTCAAAAATTCTCGTTAGTTCCCAGCATGCAATGCGCTCAAGATGTGGAAAATGTCGGGAAGGCCCGAATGCACTGGAACAAAAGGCTGTATCTACGCTCGGGAGAAGAATATGAACATAAAAAGTCATTTCTAAGCTAGAAAAAGGACTGAATTTCGTTATGATGGTTGAGTTTTGGTTTTTCGACGATGATTTCCCTAAAAAAACATGAAGGCAAAAAGGGGCATTTTTGTTGTTTCTCTTTGACGTTAAAAACGGCCAGTTTCGTTCTTGTCCAAACTCAAAAGGCCATATTTGGTAAAAATCGCTACGTTTCTTGCATTTATTGGATATCCAAATTTAAAGGGCATTCCATTTCGTGCTCACAACTAACAGTTAAGGCAATATTCGTGCGATTGAGAGAGTTGCAATGTTTTGAAGCATGGGAGTTTTTTACGGCCGGTTTTGGCCGGCACGGGTGCCAATGGGTTAAACAAGAAGAATGAAGTGATTTAATGAAGCTGAATTGTCATTGACAAAAACTACTTCCTTTGGTTCCGGAGACCAATGAATTCAAATGGTGGACAGTATGGTTGTAAAGAATGGCGTTGAGCCGTCATTCATTGTCGGCGGCCAGGATGGATTTTTCGACCTCCAGAGTCCGGCATTTTTGGGGAGTGATGGAGATCCTAACATTTTCTTTCATCGCGTTGATTCCGATCAAATCATTTACCAGCCTCGCCGAAAGAGAGCTAAACTTATTGGAAAATATTTGATGGGGGACGCTTTAGGTGAAGGATCTTACGGAAAAGTTAAAGAAATGTTGGACAGCGAGAATCTTCGGCGATGTGCCGTGAAGATCATGAAGAGGAGAAAGTTGCGCCGGATTCCGAATGGTATGCTTGTCAAAAAGGGACAAAACAACAAGATTGAATATGTATATAACAAGAAAGATAAAGATATGGGAAGACGTTGAACATGTGTATCAAGAGACTTACATATACACCAAGATTCATTTTCTTATATCAACCCCTTTTTGAGACTTTTCAAGTGATGTTATATGTACTTCATGATGCATGATATATATAGATCAAGATTTCCCACCTATATACATCAAGTTTTCGCTGAAATATACAGTATGATTTTTGATAATTTTACATCAAGATGATACACATCAATGAGACTTTTCAAGTGGTGTTATATGAACATCAAGGTGAGTGATATATATACATCAAGATTCTGCATAAATATACAACATGATTCGTGATATTTTTACATCGAGATGATACTCATCTATGGGACTTTTCAAGTGATATTATATGCACATGAAGATGCGTGATATGTATACATCAAGATTTCTCATAAATATAGATCATTTTCATTCACTTGACTACTGCTGCTGCGCCGCCATATTGGGGTACCAAAATTGTAAACAAAGTGACTGCTTCCTTCCTGATTGTGTGCTGCGGCAATAAAAGTGGACAGGATAAAGGATTGTACTTTGCCAGAGTACCTTCTGTCGTTGTAAATTAAGGCAAAGAAGACATAATTATCCGAGGAAAGTGATCGCGGTAGATTTCGGTAATTAGCAGGGACTACCTCACCGATATAATCAAGTACAATTTTGGCGAATGATCGCATTTCGTTTCTGGAAGGGCCGCGAAACTTAATTGGGTCCCGAATTTAGGGCATAACACGAACACTGCCCGTACGCTTCGAGAACGAGCGTTGACAACAATAGGGCGACAGGCCTACACAACTCCTGTCATGGGTAATGGCCAGCTTAGAATTTGGCTCGAACTGGTATATCTTTTAGGGATCTACCCCTTTTGTACGAAACAGTTTGGGGCATCCTTGAATATTTCGCTAAGACTAGGTAGTGGTTGTTTTAGAATTAAATGGCACTTTTGCATGAGTATTTGTTTTAGATTAGTCACCCTTGGACGGTATTATTGTGCGTCGTAAAAGGCAAGATTCGCTTATTTTCCTGTTGTACACGATTCGAGCCAGTCCCAGCACATGCGAAACAAGTCATTAAATTGAGAGTTCGCATAAAATCGTAAGGCTGGTATTCAAAACTTTCTGCCCGATTTGGCTCATACTCACAGTCTAATCCCTCAATAGCTTCATGCATTGTACTTAACAACGAGCAATCAAAAAAATGCTGGAGGTTTGGTACAGTACTGGTCTCCACTATTCTGGATCTCTTCTCTCCATATTATCGTTCCAAGGCTAGGGCCTAGGGACCCTCGTTTCGCTGTACACATGACAGATTCTGCGCACTGTAGACCACGCAGCCTGTAGTCCGCATTACATTTGACCAGCGGCCCGTATGAATATCCGGGATGTAAAAAGGTTCGTTAGTCATGGTGTATATGTATATACTACGCAGATTACGAATCATGTTGTATATTTTTGCGGAATCTTGATGAATAAATATCGCGCATCTTCATGTACATATAATATCACTTGAAAAGTCCCATAGATAAGTACCATCTTGATGTTAAAATATCACGAATCATGTTGTATATTTATGCAGAATCTTGATGTATACATATATCACTCACTTTGATGTACATATAACACCACTTGAAAAGTCTCATTGATGTGTATCATCTTGATGTAAAATTATCAAGAATCATACTGTATATTTCAGCGAAAACTTGATGTATATAGGTGGGAAATCTTGATCTATATATATCATGCATCTTGCTCTACATATAACATCACTTGAAAAGTCTCCAAGAGGAGTTGATATAAGAAAATTAATCTTGGTGTATATGTAAGTCTCTTGATACACATGTTCAACGTTTTCCCATATCTTTATCTTTCTTGTTATATACATATTCAATCTTGTTGTTTTGTCCCTTTTTGACAAGCATAGAATGGAGAGCAGAACGTTCAAAGGTGATTGTTAATTATTGATAAAGAATGGAGAAAATATGGTAAATCTGGTTGCTTTCACAAAGGTACTCGTGCTTAAAAATGTTGCACTTTAATTAAATATCGATTGGAGTACAGTTATGCATGTACGATGAAGTGATTTGCTCCACTGCGGTGAATCCAATGGTGCCTGTCTTCTTGTCAACAGGGAAATTCAGTTACTAAAACGGCTCAGCCATCCGAACGTTATAAGGCTTTACGATGTGATTTACGACGACAGCAAGCAGAAGATGTATCCTGTTTTGGTGTCATCAGTTAGGTTACCCCAGCCTGTGTAATTTAAGGGTTGATTTATAGTACACGGAAAAACTTAATATAAATGTTGCTGTACTTCATATGAGTTGCTTTTCACTTCCATTTCCATTATTGCTTCGGTTCTGTCATGCATCAGTGAATTTATTTCTATTAAGCAAATAAATAATGATTGTTTTTCATAGCATTGTTTTGGCTGACATGCTTTCACTGAAGCGATAGGGTGATTTTCAATTTAGTGTGTAAAAACTAAAACCAACGTAATTATTCTGACCAATCACAACTGATGATAACATTGCAAATAACCAATGAAAATTCAAAGCAAATACATGAAACTGGCATTGAGTGCGGGAAGATATTACAAGTGCACTTCTAGACTAGAGAAAATTTGCCCATACCTCTGTTATGGAAGTTCATTGAGACTCATACAAAGCTACCTCAGAATTTCCCAAGGGGTGTTCAGAAAGGAAGAGAGCCCAACCAGTAGCATTCCTGATTGCAGTATGGCTATTGAATTCTCATTTAGCACATCAGAAAACATGATACTTTTTAAAACTAGACCTCTCTGCCATTTGATGCTGCTCCGGAGAAAAATCGCGAAATAACTATGGGACATTGTATTTCTTGAAAGAAGAAGAAACATTTCCCTTTTCATTTTCATTGCAATTTGTTGTGAAAGCACTTCTGGATGTTTATTCATCAGTCCTTCAATTTTGAACTGGGCTGAGAAAAATGAATTAAGTACATGTACACATCCTTTATACCCAAAATGAGCAATAATATTGAAACCACTATACATGCAGCTAAGTCCAGAAATACATGTAATACATATGGGTATTGGCCAAGCGTGACATCAAGATGGCGGGATATTGGCCAAGTTCTTTTTTTGCGTGTTTATGGACTGAGACGAAGTCGAGGTCCATAAACATGCAAAAAAAGAACGAGGCCAATATCCCGCCATCTTGACCGAACAAGCGTGGTCAATGAAGGATTTATTATATGACTCAAAGGATGCCATCAAGAGACAGTAAAATGCGGGACGAACGGTCTTATCCCGAGAGGTCAAGATGGCTCCATCTTGACCTCGCGGGTAGCCATCTTGACCGCTGAAAAAGCCAGTCATAATAAATTATTTTACTTATCTTGAGTTGTTTAAATTTTGGCTACAGGTGCAGTATACATGTAGGTGTATATATGTATGTATACATGTATGTCTAGGTATTTTTGCGATTCATGTTTTGTCTCACTTTCTTTTTTTTTTCTTTCATAACTGTACTGAATTTGTTAGTGAAAGGCATGTATGTGGTGGGAGGCGGACACTGCTGAAATGTTTGATACATTCACAGACAAAAATTGAAATAATGGTACATCAGTTCTTCAAAAGAATTCTCACCTTACGGTATATATCCATACCCATACCATGTGAGCATGGAAGTGTCTTTAATTATCATCCTCATAAACTTCAAGAATTTGAAGCAGAAGTACAATGTATTGTTTGAACTACATACAACTGGGATGGACTCTGCACATTCCAGGCTGTCATTGAGAGCTAGGGGCTGGAGAGTTTGCCGGTTTATTTGAGTTTGATCCTTGGCTACTCTGATAGAGCTATGTATTTAGCTATTATTACTACAATAACTGGCTTCCCAATTTTCGCATACTTCACAAATTAGAGACAGTTCTGATATTGCATCAATTTTGACCTTACTCTCTTGCATTCCTGTAATGATTTCCTGAAATATAATTATTATAGTTTTCTGATACTGGGAAAAAAGTATTGCCTTAGTAAGCAGAATACCACTGTTAACCTTAACTGGTTGTGAACCAAGGTACATGATCATGGAGTACTGTGTTGGTGAGTTGCAGGAGATGCTAGATAGTACGGAACAGAAAAAGTTTCCTATATGGCAGGCACATGGGTAAGTGGATTGTGTAAAACAGAATTGATTAACAGTTTGTACAATGAAAGTACCTGTATTCTGGGTTACTGGTCATTAAGTAAGTGTTGGTCTTTTGGAAACCAGCTGGACTGATGTGTTTTAAAGATTTATTTGAGGTTTCTGTATTGGAGCATTTTGGCTATATTTTGATGAAAATAACTGCACTTACATGTCGTAGCAAGCTCTAGATGGACGGTGAATGGTCCCTCCAGTTTTCAGATTGAATTTATACAGCTGTGTTGTAGCCATCTTGGATTATTTAACCAAGCAAGCCTGAGAGGGCAGAGAGGTACAGACAGACGCCAACCCTCTCACCCCCTGCCTCTTGTGCATAGAGTGGTTTTGTACCTATTGCAAGGCTTTGGCTCAGTAGATAAACGAATAGCACATAATCCAAATAGAACTGGCCTGTTGACTGTACATGTTAAATTATATTTGGGTTGAATGCAGGTGTTCAATAACTAGACTTTTTATATGAGTCTAGTGTGGGTTTAATGAGAAAATAGTTTGAGATTAAACAAAGGAGAGATTTGGAACATTGTGTACAGTATATTTTGATTGATAGATAATATTTTGATTGATAGATAATTTATAACAGCCTACTATTCATGTTGATGAGCAGGATGTGCTTTCTTTCTTCACAAAGAAGAACGTTAAGATTGCTTGCTGCCTCATTTCCCCAAGGACGTCAACTTTTCCTTCTACAGCCTATAGTAAAGTAAGCTTGCTGCAACAGTCATTAATGTTAATTAATGTTGTGGCTAGATGTAGTTCAACAAGACTAGAGTTAATGCTGGGTAGTGAGATTGGATCCTTCTTATTAAACAGTAAGTAAGAACCACTTGTGCTTGTTACTAACATTACAACTGTACTAATTTACTTTTCTTTTTAGTTACTTTTGTCAGTTGCTGGATGGTCTTGAGTATTTACACTGCCAAGGAATTGTCCACAAAGATATCCTTTTGTAAAATATTTAATATTGATTATCTGAGAGTATTGTGTGTTTCCAAAAAATATCCATAGCCGCACCATGGAGGGAATTTGCAAATGCAATTGCAGACAGACATAAGAAACAAAGTTTCCAAAGTGCAATGAAGGAACATTAGTTCTACGCATGCAGTACGAAATTCATTGCAAAATGAAAACTAGCAAGCCATGCTTTATGGTTGCAGGAATGTTGCAATATTCAATACGAACAATTTTATATTCAATGTTTCGATATTTTATTCATTAAACCAAAATTATATTCAATGCTTTGATGTTTTGTTCATTAAACCAAAATTTTATGTTCAATAATTTCTGCAGTCCATCCTGGTCAGCGGATGATGGACGACCCTGTTGTTACCCTATGTATGAGAACACCTAAACATGGGGGCCGATGCTACATGTATGTGCCTGGTCGGTGTTACATGTGTGATAGTGCCTTTGTCTTTTGGATATAACCTGCTAGAGGAGATTGAAATCCAAGACCATAATGCTTTTGTTGGTCAGGCAAAAAGAAACTTGACAGTTAATCTTTGAATTTTTTTTCTCACATACCTGGTGGTTCAGCAGAGTATAAAATGTGAAGAAAAGATGTCTTTCATTGAGTATTAATGAAATGATTGCTTTAAGAATGAGGTTACATCAAATAAATAAGTGAAGTGAAGTGATAGCCCACCACACATGTGTGGGAACAGTTGAACAAAATGCCTCGTGAGGCAGATGGCTCAGCCATTTCCTTATGTGTGCAAGGAGGTTTTTGTTAGAGTTTAGCCCTGCGAGACCATAAGGAAAATATCAAACATGTTCAATTGAAGGGCTCAGGGCAAGAATGTCCTCCCGGTTTTTGGTCGATTTGTTCCAGCGTTTGGCACGCACAGAGAAACACCACTGGCTTCTTTCAGAAGTGTCTGAGTTGCCGATCAACAGACTTAAATGACGTCCGTTCGACCACCAGGCTGGCGAGTTTCGATTAAATTTAGCTGGCAATCGACACCTCACAGCCACGTAAGTTTCCTATCAATGAAACTTAAAGCGATGTTTTAACCGCCAAATGTATAGTCTACGTCACACTATCAAACAATACTTTCCAAGCGTCAATCATTTCACGTGCTCTAAAGGTAATTCAATTCGCGCATGAATATTAATACGCAGGGGAATGAGCTGACTTGGGTTGTTTGCATACGTTATTTCTCGAAAACGAAGAGGAAATCAGCCAAAACAAACACAGAGCAATGTTGTTTAACAGGAATGAAGTCCACATGCCAAATCTCAGTTTCTATTGAGCACATCGAAAATCGACCAAAAACCGGGAGGACGTTCTTGCCCCGAGCCCTTCGATTGATATTGATCACATGGCCTTGCAAGGTGAATTTCTCACCAAAATTGTGCCGCACACTAGACAAAATGGCTAAGTCATCTACCTTGGGAGGCATTTTGCTCAACTGTTTTCTCACGTTTGTTGCTGGTTTTAAGTTTCTTTTGACATCTGCAAATTTGAGTGTACTGTTTTCAACACAAAAGGAAAAAATTTGGTTTTTGCTATCGTCACAAACATCTTCAATTAATTTTAATTACACTGAAGACTTGGTTTAAAACTAGAAAGAATACATTCGGCCAAAGGTTCAGTGCAAAATATTACAATGGCATTAAGTTCTGTTCTAAAAATACTCTGGAGAGGCTTTGGGGCTCCTTCCATGATTTTTCAATAACCAACAAAAGATTTTTACAAGTCAGTTAAGGTTTTTAATACTGTAGTAAATAAATCAAAAGCTTTCAAATACTAAGAGGACGACAATTTGAAACATTTCTTGTTTACAAATCAATGCACATGTGCCCTCATGGCAGCGCAGCATTTAAAAGCATTTTTGCTCAAAATTCCTGACGATTCCTGGTTCAGTGATATGATTTCCTAAATTTTGTTGAGTTTGTATTAGAGGTAACTTGTTGTTTGAGGTTTCTCTGTCCTTGATTCTCATTTCTAGATCCTCAGTACTGGTCGAAATGAAAGTCACCAAATGTAAGAAGAAGCTTGCGTGTTCACTTCTCACATATATTCATACACTTCTAATCCAATTAAAGCACTTTCAAGAAAATTGTAATTACTTTTCTTTCGTTTGTTTTGCACCATAATGATTGTGTTAATTAACATCATTAAGCCAATAGTTATTTGTGTTTTTGAGAACATTCAAGCAACCGTCTGGAAAAAAACTTATCATCTACCCCCCCCCCCTTCAGATTTTCCTGGGACTTTGCCCTCCCCCCCCCCCCCCCCACCAGAATTTCCAATTCTCTCTGTGGTGGGGGATGGATATTTTCTGGAAACACACATTGTCCTGGGCAATAAATATTCTATGACGTCTTAATTCACAGATCCTCAGTCCAATATGACCAAGACGAAATTTCACTTGCTTGACATTTGTATACAATGACTCTAAGATCTGGATAGTAGGTATGGGGCACAGACAATACAAAACGAAAGAAGTTTACAAGAGCGAGAAAAGAATAGAACTCCAACACAGACTTGATCACAATACCTCAAAAACATTGGAAAATAATACAGTGTGCTCCAATCTTAAGAAAACTGCCAAACACTACCTCAAAAATACAGTACAAATATGGCAGCATGCACTGTGCAGCACTACAGTGATGACTTGTCTCTGTGCTGTTAAAGAAAATAAATTATTTTATTGCAAAACTGTATAATGTTGAACCTTAACACTTTGTTACATATCAAGCCAGGGAATTTGCTTCTTGCCACAGATGGAACATTAAAAATATCAGACTTTGGAGTTGCAGAGGTATGTGAGAAGAACATTATTATCACCAAGAGCATTTTAAGAACAGCTAGCATTTTTACATATTAATTGTAATCATACGTATTATAATATTATTGTTAGTTTACTTATTACAGTACATACTAGACTTTGTCCATTATCTACTATTATTATATTGTCATTTATCTATCTATATTGATTTTAAATATGCTTTTTGTACACGTAATGAGTACTAATTATCACTTCAAAATTGTAAATTATTTTCCCATTTTGTGATGCATGTGTGAATGTCTTACTATGTAACACGCACAATAGAAGTAAATTTATTACTATTATTAACCCTTTAAGCCCCAAGAGTGACCAGCATCAAATTTCTCCTTGCAGTATCAATACATAAATCGAGAGAGAAGGTAACGAGAGTCAAGGACAGGATCACTAAATACAAATTGTCATGATCTTTAACAAATTCTCCCAATTAGTACCATAAGAAAATGTATGTGGTTACCAGTGAGGAGATTTTGTATTTTGTCTTTGTGGCTCAAAGGGTTAAGAGTAATTTGATGCCAGTAAAATTATATAGTACATGGTCAAGTTTTTTTTACAATTTTGAGAACCGTGCCTTATTTTTAGCCTTTTAGTCTTTGAGATGGGAATGCTATCAATAAATATGGTATCAAACTACATACTACATTGTACATGTACAGTGTATAAAGATACAACATCCTTTTGGCAATTTAGGTAAGGTTAATACACAGACTCTTGGAGTAAAAACTGCAGTTTTCTTACACACTGTGCCCATTGAGAAGAATTATTCATACAGATGACTGTAGTTCATCTTCAAAATATTTGTCACTGATTTTTCCTACAAAAAGTGTTCAGAAATAATTAAGCCACATTCTTCCATCTTTGTTTATTCTGCTTATTTCCATCCTCACCATCTTGCTAATCAAATATACTTATTTGTGGCCTGGTAAACTGATAAACTAATTTTAAGCATTGTAATCAAACCATTATTTTTAGGTTTTATGTGGTTGCAAAACATTGCGTATGCCTTCTAGTTTTCAAAGTAACACTATTAAAAACATATTTATACAGGTCAATCTTGGCAGGCAGGCAAACAGTAACAGAAATTACAGTGTTTGTATGCAAATTTGTTGCAAAAAAAAGTGTGTAAAACGCTTGTTTTATACTCAGCATGAAAATAACAGACGAAATAACATTTTCTGGCGTGGTAAATCCCTAAAATTTTGTCGGTGGAACCCTTTGCCTAGTACTATTAATTAGCAGTATATTTTTGGCTGAGAAACAGGCACTTAACGCATTTTTTTTTGACAACCAACACTGTAGCATGGTTCGCACAGGTATTGAATGGTCCTTGAAAAAGCATCAACCTCATGAAAAGTCCTTGAAAATTGAAAAATTTGCTCAAGTCCTTGAAAAGTCCTTGAATTTTTCCTAGTAGTCCTTGAATCTTATCCAAAGGTCCTTGAATAATGCAATGGCACATCTTGCGCACAGAAAACTTTGAAAGCTCAGCAAGACACAATTTTGTGTGTGAAACATCTCGTGAAACTGTTGTAAGTTTGTGTGGGGATTTCTGGTGTAGTTCATTGCTGTTATTTGACGTACCTTAGGAACCTTGCCTTCCAGGGATGAGGTATTGCAATAACCTGTAGCCCCCTACAATTTCTAATCAGTCTTGTGAGTCATCTCGTGCACAAGGAATTTTGCGGTGTCATGGAGACAAAAGGGCGGAAAACCCAACAGGAGCAGTCAAAACAAAAGTCTTAACTAGAGGAAATTGATGAGATTAAAAAGAAGAAAAGAAGAGTGGATTCTGATATAAAGTCTCTTAATGAAACAGCAGATGAACTTTGCTTAAAAGCAGAATCCACAGGGAAGTTGACCTTCATGACCCAAGCCAATTCACTTCGAAAAACAGCCAAGGACAAGATTCAAGAACTAACTGACTAAGATGCAAGCTTAAATTCCAAACTGGAAAAGCCAAAAGAATAGATACAATCAAAAAATTTTCTGAGGTTTATGATTTGATTTCCTGTACCACATGTTTGTATTGCACGTTTGTTAGCAGAACATCCCATACAAAAAGTCATTTGAATTGAGGGGTTGATTACATGTATGTCAAATTGAGTGGAAAACAAGTCCTTGAAAAAATGTGATTTGTCCTTGAAAAGTCCTTGAAAAGTACTTGTCTGAAAAGAAAGGTCTCAGGTCTGTATGAACCATGTGTAATATTTCTGTTCTGTTTGTTTACTCGCCAAGATGGCGTCTTAAACTGTGATAAGGTCTACAGAGGAACCCTCATCAGGAATTTGATTAATGGCTGCCTAATAGAAGATGGCTTGCTTAATAGAGGTTTGACTGTACATTGTATTAAACATGTACCAGTAGATGCTCCCTTCAATATGTCTTTATGTACAACTTTTAGTATCTAATGTGCATTGTGCTTTACCAGTTGGTTTCAATTTGCTCTGCAGAGGTTAAGTCCATTTTCTGCCAATGACACTTGCAGAACCAGTCAGGGATCACCTGCTTTTCAACCCCCTGAGATTGCAAATGGCCTGGAGACTTTCTCTGGATTCAAAGTTGACATCTGGGCTGCAGGAGTTACACTGTAGGTTTTTTCAGATGCTGCTAGCTTTAAGTTGGTTTAGTTGGTAGAGCACTGCATCAGTATTGCAATGGTCATGAATTCCACTCCCAATTCAGGCTTTTCTTTTCTGCAACTGGGTTAAAAATTGTTCACAACTGTGGTGATTTATAACATCTTTAATTGAAATACATATTGTATGTAAAACAGGAATATACTTTGTTACATGTATGTTCTTAGCTGCTTTCTGTTTGACTTCTAAAAACTTTTGTTTGGTACAAGTGGTTTGCTGATTTCATTATACTTTAGTAGACTGGCCAATGCATATTTTGGTCAATCTGTTTATTGCTGTTTATGACTTTAAAGTGTGAGTGTGTTTCATTGTTGCTCTCTGTACATATTCCATCAGGTACAACATTACTACAGGGAAATATCCTTTTGAGGGAGAGAATATCTACAAATTGTTTGAAAACATTGGTAGAGGAGAGTTCACAGTTCCAGAAGGAGTGAGTGATGCCTTAGCTGATCTTCTGAGAGGTACTGTACTTTCCAATGACAGAGAAATTTGTGTATTTTGCTGGCAGCCAAGGGGACTACAGAGGGGGCTATGCTGGTAGGGCTATGGCCCTACTGTATATAGCTGCCCTACCATTTTATTTTTGGGGTTGATTTTTTAGGGCTCCAGATGGCATGCATATGGATAATGTATAAATTTTACCGCTTGAACTTGGCCAGATGTTTTAGCCCTACTACTTTAAAATGGTCTCCGCAGCCCCTGAGCCTTGAATGGTCATATTCTTGCAAAAATGTTTTGAATGATTTAATCAGTGCAGGAAATCCTTTGAAGAGAATGTAGTGTACATGTAGATACACTGTATACACTGCGATAAAAATTATTGATTGAAGTGATTTTTGTTTTTGGTTTGTTACTGCAGGTATGCTTAATGCAAATCCAGGGAACAGATTAACCATAGAGCAAATACGTCAGCACAGGTATGCTAACCTGACATCCTCTGTAACCCTCTGTAATTAATGTACTGTTACTCTCATTGGGAAATCAAATCAGATTGTCCTAAGCCCCAAGGAATCTCCACTACTAAAATTTAGTCAATAGGCTTCCGAAAATTTCCCAATCTGTTTGCAATCTGATATTAGTCACCCTCTCTTCCTTTTTGGGTTAATTTCGAAGCTTTTCAGACATATAAAAAGTGGTGCTCTCTGTTCACAGTAGCACTTTCACATATGTTTTGCTATGTCCAGGTCAAAAATATCATTTACATGTACCTCCAACCACACCCAAAATGCTTCTTTAATGGTTAGAGAAAAATCATAATAACATTATTAATTTGTTGGCAATTTCTTCAAAATGTGTTCATTCATGTCCACCTCTTGCCATCTGTAACAACAGACAGCAGTAAAATTAATTATTTCAGTTCAGTGAATTTTCTTAAGTAACAATATTAGCCTATTTTTTTATGGCTTGCATTGATGTGAAGACAATTTTAGATAAAGTGCTTCTAAAATATTGTTACAGTGTCCCTTTACACCAGGGTTTTGTTATTGATCATGTTTAAAAGTGAACATGTATTTGTTTAATGGTATCAAAGCGTATATATTGCTTTTTGGCCAAAAAATCCAAATCTCTCTAAAGTTGCTCAACTTTAGCATACAGACTGGTTATGATGTCAGAAATGAAGTTCTGCAATTATTAATTTTTTTGTTACAGGCTGTATTTAAAGGCCTGGATTCAGCAAATTAGCATGTGACTTTTGCCTAAAACTTGACCAACTCAAAACAAAAGAAATCAACCATGCATCAGATCCTTTTGTTTCTGTTTCTTGAGTTTTTGGCGAAAGACATACACCTGTAAACTAATCCTTCAGATCTTCTAGCTTTCTGATAATTGCAAAATAAGTTGAGAACTTCATTTCTGACACCATTTCCAGTCTATTATGCCAAAGAAGACTCAGTTTAGAGATATTTTGGATTTTAAGGAAAAAAGTGATGTACGCTGTATGCAACTTTTGCAGAATACCCTTCATTTGTTCCACCTGTCAGCAGTTATATTGTAGTATGTGCTGAAATGTTTGGGAATCACAAGGCCTTGTTGCAGGTCACACTAATAACCAAAATAAATTAATTTTCATTTTCAAAGTGAGCCCTATCGAGGAATGCTATAACTCAATTAATTCATATTCTAATTTACAGATGGGTATGCAAAAGCCACCTTAAAACCAACCACTTTGTTCCCATTCCGCCACTTGAAGAGGACAATATGCTCCGCAGCATGAGTGTAATACCCTACCTGGATGATCTGCACAACCCATGCTTTGAAGAAGATGAACCAGAACAAGACAGTCGTTATGACGAGTCTTATTCAGCAGGTAAGAGTCACCCCTTAACAGCTTTATAGAGTGTTGTAGCATTTGTATGAATGCAATTTTCCTTCAACTGGCACATTTAAAAAACTTGTGACTCTTTTTACAATGTATATGGAGAAACTGAGGAGACACTTTAGTTAATAACATTTTTGTCCTAGTGGTCATCAGCTCTTAGTTTCTGAAATGCAGTACTGTGAAATCCAGAGCATTGAATGTAATGTAATGCCTTGTCTTGACTTGTTACTATTAATATTGATCTGGTATTACTAACAGTTTCAGTTTATTTATTTGCCCTGAAAAAGAAATTATCATAAATACATACATACCTGTAGACATTCAATATACAAAAATTAGAGATAAGGAGACATAAAAAGGGGCTCTTTTAGGTTGGTGCATGTAACACAAAGGTGTTATTGTAACTAAGCAAGGAAGGCAGATCTTGAAAATGAAAAGAAGATTGTGAGTAAGAATTCCCATGCTTTGTAGCATATTTTGAAAAAAAAAATAGCCTTTTCAGGGTTTTCAATAAGTTTTGAAATAGCTGTTTGAGCTAACTAAAGTAGGTGGTGACCTGATGAATTTTTTTAATAATTTGAGTGAAAATGACAAAGTAGGTGGTGGTAAGAGGTAAATTTTGACAAAGTAGGCAGCGATTTTCACCGGTTGCCGGCTTCTAATGAAACCCCTGCTTTTAGATTTGTTAATTTCACTCAATTATCATGGAAATAATGTGAAGTTTATTAACCCCCAAATTTCTTTTAGATTCTAACAAGCTTTGCTGAGATGTGCTTTTTTCCACAGCCATATATGGTACCAAGCAAAAACAACTCTGCTCTTATGAGGCACTGTTCTTAACTAATAGTAACATTTACATCCAAGTTGGCAAGATTGAGTAAATCACTGAGTTTGTTGTTGAATAACTAGTTGTGAATATTAATTTCCATGATAATTTTTGTTGTACTTTGCAGATGACTCCCTCAATTGCATAACCTCACCCTCCACTCCAAGCCGAAGAAAATCCATTTTAAAAAGACCAAGTTTTGGATCATGCAAAGCCCAGTGAACATTATTTAACCAATTCCAAGCTATCTACATCAATGTGTGAATTTATTTTCAAAACTTTATTTGTACATTTTATCATTTAATCAGGGCCGTGGGGTCTTTTAACTCAGGTTTGCAAGATCGCTGCCTCTTATGTGTTCTTACTTTACAACAGAGGCGTACATATATGATATGACACGAATAATTACAAGTTTATGCACCAACTCATGTTAAGCTAGAGAAGGCTCCAGACACTTGGAGTTGTGAGACATTTGATATTTTGATGGCCCTTTTGTCACAACCAGGGCCAAAAAAATTGGTCAAATGACGTCAAATCCGCTCAGCTTGTGATAATGTACTTAAACCTATGTACATTTTTCAGTCAGATTCCCAGGGTGGAGATGGAGAGATTAGTCAAATGGCCTGCATCTGCCAGCAACTCACCTAATTCCCTTTATCCCACTCCTCCCCTAAGACTTAACATTGGGAGGTGCATTAGACAGAGGTCAGACCTATCAGCTAATCCTTTCCATTACACACTGCCATACTTTCACAATGAACCAGACATGTATGACAATGTCTTTTACAGTCATTTGTTCAGGTGGAGTATTCTTGAACTGTAGCCATTACCATATTTTGTAAGAGGAAAACTGTTGTGGTCACCGTTTAATCATGATGGAAATGACAGTACTAAGCATTTGCAGTGCTTGTCAACTTCCCCTCATGAAACAAACTAAACTAAACTAGAGAGAAAGAATGAATCCCTAACTTTACAAAACTGTTTGCCGTACAAACAATTTCAAGTAATTTCCAATTGAAGTAAGCATTTATTTATATTTTCTTTTTTTTGTTTTTGTTTTGGTTTTTTAATTGTATGAAAAAGATAAACAGGGCAAACATAGCAATTTGCACAGCAGTGCAAGCCAGTACCATCCATGCATGTTTTGTTGCATTTCTCTCCCTTCAGCTTCTCTTCTCTACCCTGCTAAATCTAAATCTAAATCGGTACAATGCAGAACCTCCCTAAGTGGAATATATGTACATAGGGATGTGGTCAGTAGCTCTAGGTCCCCTCCTGTCCTCTCCTCTCCTTTACTCTTCTCCCGTCACTGTACCTCTCGTTTGCTGTCCTCTGCCCTTTCCTGTCTTGTCCTTCTCTTTCCTTCTCTTCTTCCCTCTCTCCCCCCTCCTCTCCTTTTGTCCCCTCTCTTCTCCTCCACTCTCTCCTCTCTTCCCCTCCCCTCCCTTCTCTCTTTCCCTCCCCTCTTCCTCCCCTCTCTCTTTTCTACTCATCTCTTACCCCCTCTCCTCCCTAATCCTCTCCTTTCCTCCTCTGCCCTCTCCTCTCCTCTTTTTCCCTCAGGCTCTTCCTCCACTCTCTTCTCTTCTCATCTCTTACCCTGTCCCCTGTCCTCTTCTTTTTTCCCCTCTTCCTCCGCTGTCTTCTCTTCTCATCTCTTACCCCCTTCCCTCCCCTTCTCCTCCCCCCTCTCCTCCCCCCTCTCCTCTCCCCTGCAAACACAGACAATTGTTTTTAGTGTACATGTATATTAGAACAATCCATTTTAGAAATGAAATGGGAAGGTTTAATTTGCCAAGCAGTTGATTAAGGAAGAATACATTCAAAATGTTTAAATCCTAATGTATTGATGACAAGCATAAGTGTAAAGCACTTGACGGCTCGTTGATAGTGTGACATTGACAGATTTCTAAGTAGCCTTAGATCTTGGGCAGACTTTAAGTTATTACTATCATGATGAATAAAACCATTTAAAAGTTGTTTGTGGTGTTGTCATCAAAAAGCGGATAAATGCTTTGCCGTGAAGCAAGTTCAGTGGTTTTGTCTGGTTAAGAAACTCCCGACCAAAATCATCGCAGGCTCAGAATTGCTATAACTTATTAAAAACTAACCCATCCCAGCAAAGCGGAAAAATCGGAGGTGGAAGGGGGGAGGGGGGTGTAACCAGGCTTGTTTTAGAGATGAACCTTACAAAACGCAAACTGCAGTGATAAAAATTTGCATAAAAGTAGAACTGCCTTTTGGAGGAGTAAATGTAGTGGAGTGTAATTGCACAGCGGAAAAATTTCTTTGCATGTGAGTGTGGAAAATAAAACAATAAAAAATCCCATCAGGAATAAGGACAAAGGAAAACAACTTTGATGATAAATCGTCCAAAATATATGAAATACATTAACAGTTACATTAAGTAATAGACTGCGAGCAGTCCCTCTTTCTTTCCTTCGTCGATCCTGTGGGCGAGCGCGAAGCGCGAGCGAGCAGGAATTGAGGCGAGTGGAAGTCAGCGCAAGCGAGCGGAAAGAAAGAGGGACTGCAGCCTTTACTCTGCGACGCGTTCGAATTTCCCGTTGCACAGGCAACCGAAAATTCCGATTGGCTTATCAGACAATGCACGCTGTCAAGAAGAATTTGATCAACCTCGTTCCCAGGGTCCTCTCTCTTCCTCCCTCGAGAAAGTACCCTGGCTGCGGCTGTTCACGTGTCTGCTAGATTTTTGCAGATTCCAGAAAAATGATTGAAGGGAGGGGCAGGAAGGTTAAAGTTTGTCTCCACAAAGAAGAGGACCCACCCTCTGTGCGGATTTGATTTGTACGCCTGGACACGTGACCAGCCGCAACCAGGGTACTTTCTCGAGGGAAGAAGAGAGAGGACCCTGGGAACGAGGTTGGAATTTGATTAGCATAAGTCGTTGGACACCTGTTGACAGACAAAACGAAACAGAGCACACAGCAATGGTGTACGCGGAAAAAAATTATTTCATGTTCTGAGAACATTTTCATTCAAGCGGAATTCAAAATACAGAAACTGCAAGGCTTTAGCTTTCCATAGAGACCAAAATTTTTATAAGAATACAAATAGAATGCGAGTTATAATTCTTTTCGGGGACACAAATATTGCGTTGACAGGAAAAGGGACAACGTGAGAACGCAATTTCATTCATTGCCAGAAAACCGATATTCAACTTCTTGAACGGATTTCATCAGGGCCAATATAAACAAAATCTAAAAACTGCATCTTTCTAGCTTTCCATAGACACAAAAATTATTGCTTTACAACGAAACTAACAAGAGTTAGAATTTTTCGAAAACAGAGCGTCAGTGTTTGTTTATTCTGTGGGACGGCGCCACAAAGCGCTGTTTTACACGTACGCGGAAAATTTTTTCCATGTTCTGTGAACATTTTCGCCCAAGCGGAATGCAAAAGTCAAAACTGCAAGGATTTAGCTTTCCATCGAGACCAAAATTATCGTAGGAATACAAATAAAACGCGAGTTAAGTCTTAAAATACAAATACAGTATTATCTTATTTGCGATGACTGGAAAACGGACAACATCATGGCGCTATTTTATAATTCATTGACGGAAAAACGGAATTCAATTTCTCGAAATTATTTCGTGAGTGGCAATTAGAAAATCTTAAAACTAGAGGTTTCTAGCTTTCCAAAGAGACCAAAATTGTCGCTCGAAAATCCTCAAAAGCGCGAAAGTTTACTTTTGGCCCACTCGACAAAAAGGGCGGAGCTTTTCACGGCTGAGTTATCTGAATGCGTCGCAAATAAAAGGCTGCAGTCCCTCTATTTTTCCGCTCGTTCGACTTGACTTCCGCTTGCCCCAATTTCCGGTCGCTCGGGCTTCGCATTTGCTCACAAGATCGACGAAGGAAAGAAAGAGGGACTGCTTGCAGTCTAATTAAGTAACAGATAAAAAACAAAAATGTGAGTGTTTCATCAGGGGATTCCAAACACCGACAAACAGATCGGTGGAGTTCTTTGTTGTTTCGAGGTGTTTAATACGGTGGCTTATAAGGGCCATCGAAAGCGTCTCTCCATTTTCGCTCGTCGACACTTAATAACTGTCGATTGACTCTTATATCTGTCGATCGACACTTATATGTGTCGAAAAGAATAACTGTCGATCGACACTTATAACAGTCGATTGACAGTTATAAGTGTCGATCGCAATCTCGTTCCCAGAGCCCACTTGTCTTTTGGCCAGCACCAAGACACGGAGCTCTGGAAAGCTCTGGAATAAGCTCTGGAATAATCCATTTTCAGACTCCCAGATTTTAGGAGTTCCGGTTTTACTGCGCATGTGTCATGGTCTTGACCAAAATAGAGTCTTTTTCATAATGCACCAGTCAAAGTAAACCCCGACCCCCCCCCCCCACCCCGGGATATAGGTGGGGATTAGTTTTAGTAGCGTGCCAAAAGTGAAAAATGCCCCAACATGTGGAGAAATATTTTGCAGGAAATAGAAGAAAATGCCCCACCCCCTGGGCAACTGAAGATGTTCCTGATTAATTTGTGATTGAAAAATTCACGAGGCAGCAGAATTAAATTTTAACAATGTCAGTTTATTTTAAGGTTACATCTGGCTCAACATTCACAAAGGTTGTCTTTTAACAGATGGCAATATCTACTGATCACATTCTTTGCAAAACCAAGACCCAGCAGGCACAGTTTCTTCAGAAAGGCCAATGCAGTCAGCATGTACTATCCTGAACTGGTCTATTTTAAAACGAAAAAGGCATTAGCTTTTTTCACAAGAATAAATGCACACTCTCATTAATACTTGCTATTGAAATTATTATAAATTGAAAGACTTTTTTAAAACAAATACCCTTTCACAAACCTTTTTGTCTTTTTTCTGTTCTTCATCTGTAATTGCAGGACTTGCAGATGATGTTGACAGCTAAAATGGAAAGATTGCAACAAATTGGCAGTCAAAATTACGCTTCAGTGACTGGCAAAAGTTCTGTTTTCTGGCAAAGAAAATAAACAAACCCACCTTTTTTGCATGTCTCAGTATCAGTAACATGTCTCCAACTGCGACAATGCCAATGTCTTTCAGAATTTCCTTTGTCATGTCATTGAGCATATTTTCTTGCATTCTAGATAAATAAAATAATACAATAAAACAAAGCGGCTTATTTTTGCGCCATAAATACCGCAGATGTAAATCAAGAATAGTTATTTTGTTCTTCTCGTTTAGGAATAAACAGACAGGATTACTTTGAATCTCCGATGCAGCATTTCTTAATTAAGCTGGGCAGATTATATTTTTCGATACAATCGTATTAATATTTAACATGCATAAAAAAACATACCGATTTTTATCAAAAAGTTGAGCGTATTCTTCCACAAACTCCTGTTTTATACCTGCATTACGTAGGAAGGCTTTCCACCTACAAGGAATCATGCAAACAATTATTAAACAAGCGAATTTACTTCTTTTTACGAAGTAGCAAAACAAAACTTCATCGGCATCTCAACATTTAAGTGTTTGCCCTCTTTAATTCATGCCCTAAATTAATCGATGTACTGATTTGAATAAGAATAAAACGGATTCCACGAATACCTGTCAAGGCTTGTATCCGCCATCTTGAGTGATCCCATGTGCTGAAATGTACCCAGAAGTCCTTGCAGGAACGATCGCCGCCATCTTGGATTAGATCGAATCCCCTACTAATGCCCCACATTCCTCAGGACAAGAGGGACAAAACGCGCGAATCCCCACGTAGTGGGGACTCAAAAAGCTGCCAATAACATGATAAAGCCCCACTAAAGCCCCACTATCCCGGGGTGGGGGGGGTCGGGGTTTACTTTGACTGGTGCATAAGGCGATCGACTTTTCGTTAGAAAAACTGGGGGAAAGGAGTTGAAAAGAGAGTAACACGATGCCATACGAGCAGTTTGCGTAGAAAAAAAAGAATGTTCTGGTCGTACTTCAAACGGGATTCGGGAAATCACTGATTTATCAAGTATTGCCAGCAATGCTTCATCACCTCCGGTAAGGCGGCGAATTTTTTCCCTCTCAACGCATCGATGAGAGATCAAGTGGAGAAGTTAGAGGGACTTTAAGATGTGTGCATTATTCAAAGCGTTGTTGAAGAAGGTAATAAAAGGTTACTTTACTTAAAAATGCCAGGGAAAGCTGTTTGCTTTTTTGTCATCGTGAAGTCTTCGTGGATTGCAGCAATGTCAGGCTAGGAAAGAGTACAGTACAAGCACTTGTTGTTGACACGGCTCGTTTGATCCTATAGTATTAATTATGATTAATCCTTTCCTTTGGGGCTGAGTTGATTGTGATTGCTGGACTCGGCGTCATAAGTGGGCTGAGTGTGTTGGTTCTCTGCTCTGCTCATCTGATTTGAGTTCATGTAGAGCTAGAGTTCGTTTGATTAACTGTATCCCCAATTAGTAGAGCATCTGTGCTCGTCTAGAAAGATTTCAGACTTAAATTGATAATTATTAAAGGACGTAGAGGCTGTATTTGTGTGTGTGTGTGTGTGTGTGTGTGTGTGTGTGTGTGTGTGTGTGTGTGTGTGTGTGTTTTCCACTATAGCACTCCAAAGTGATCATTTTTAGAACTAAAACGTTACTTTAAGCTGATGGGAAATCAACAATGTTCAGTTTTGTTTCTTCAGAATGTACGTGAAAAAACACAGTGACCTGAGTTTACTGGCTTGTGTCTTGGTGTGAACAACCAAGACACAGGTTCTCTCACCTTTCCGCCTAATTTCAGCAAGGCTATGCCAATCCAATAATGGGTTCTTCCTGCTTCCCAAGTTTCAATTTTTTTTTAACATATTTAAATGTTCCTTGTCTTTTTAGTGCCTTACTAAACCATTTGCTAGAGAGACTTGAGGGAAAAATGATGTTGAAGTGTGTGAGGGCTATATGTATATATATTCTGCTGGTCACATACCAGGTTTGGTCAGTTTTAGCACAGCCTTGTCTCGTATGTCTAATTTAATTCTGAAACATTTCACAAATAAAATACTGATCAGTGGTGCAGCCTTTTAACTTTATGTATAATTCATGTAATGAGTTAATGACAGCATCAGCATAATGTTAATTAACCAAGTTGTGTTAACTGTCATGCACATGTATCACAATAGATGCTGCTGCATAACAGTAGAAAGACATGGTTTCAAATGTTATTCTGAAGTCAACCTAAACTTATAGTAAAAAAAATTGTTCGAGTTTGGCACAGCTGTGGTGCAATGTTTGAAATCAGTAAGCTATTCTAGTTATCATAATAAAATAATGGTAAAAATCAGGGATGAAAAATAAAGCTAATAATTAAAGAAGTTATTTTCTTTTGCTTTTGTTCTTTTCTTCAACAAGGGCTACATTCTGTCCAGCATATTTTTTGCTCTGTTGGTAACAAGTTGAATTTACATTTACATAAGTGTCATCAGACATGACATGATTGCCAGACCAGCAAATAAAATTCATCAGCCTGCATTCAAAAATAGACAATGTGTTTCTTCGTGTTTCTGGCTTAGTATTTTTAATGGAGATATGTTTGCAAAATGTAATAACATAAAAAGCCAGAAAAATGGAAAACCAGAATTCAGAAAACTTCAATGTAATTGTGCTTTGCAAAATCCATCACTCTCCAAAATTTGTATTATGCAATTAACCCAACACAACATTTTCTAGCATTCATGAACTCATTACATGTAAGTCAATGAACTTAATAATGCCTTGACGCTTTAAGCTATCAAAAAAATCAATCATTATTTTATCAACTACCAGTCTGTGCAAAAGGCACACGTAAGTTCACTTTATAATGGCATTTTTATTTTATCCAATTATGTCGCTTGTATACATACTAAAGTACTTCAGGACTGTGACAATGACAAAAGGAAAGTTAATTTTGTGAGATACCCTCATTGCATTGAGACTAAAAAAATGTATGAACTTATACTTCAATTGTAACCCACAGATGACAGATCTAGATCCACAAACCCTTTTTTGCGGTAGCACTACCAACTCCCAGCAAGACAGCATTCATTTTCTGGACAAGAGAGATCTCACAACATCTGATGTTCATAAGTATACCATAAGCTGTAGCCCATTTTGGCATTCACCTAATCACATCCCACAGAGTTGTTTACGAACAAATGTTACAGGGTGGGACTTATGATTATCATCCTTATATCCAAGAAGACTAGATCAGAAAGCCTAACATTTGCACATCATTACAAAGACCTTAAGTGTTGTCCAACCGGGATTTGAACCTGCGGCCTCCCACTCACCTGACTTGTGCCTCATCCCATTGGGCTAGCCAGGTGGTCAGTGGTTCAACCTCTCGGTAAGTAGTCAAGATACTGTACTTACACCATGAGTTCAAGCCTCCTAGTCTCCAGATATGGTATTTAAAGTTAATAACCTCAAACAGTGTCATAATTTAAAATTACCAATTCTGTCAATTAAGCATTAACATATTAGTCAGCAAAATATTTAACTCAACCATCAGAACAATGCATGAACGTAAATCGTTTTATTCCAGTTCCTTACTTTTAAGACATGTACAATCAAGAACACCAAAACAATTGACAAACCTCACTATTGCGCAGCCAATGCAGTCTTTGCCAAAATCAACATTCCTTTATTTTGCTAGGGAGGTTGAGGTTTTCTTATTGACTCCGGCATTAGATCCTCACTTCCACGTTTTGGCGAGGCTTTGCCGGACTACAGACGCGCGTTCTCCTCCGTCGCTTTTTCCTTGTTTGGCTTCTCGCTGATTCTGGATGGATGCACTTTCTGTCGCCTTCTTTCCTCTCGTTATCCTTAATGACGTTTGAAATGTTTAACGCTATTGTGACAAGCTGCGCAAATTTGTTTTGGAAACCCATCGTCCTCCGTGAAAGCTAGACCTGTTACATTCTCAAAAATTATTGAAAGGTTTTCTTTCTTTGAATTTTCTCCAAACAAATTAATCGGACGACTCGAAAAGGTTGAATTGCAGTATTTGTAAACGTACCGGCGATCTGAAGCTTTCGATAAAACCTTGACTGGAGTATTCCCCGCCAATTGCTCCGCAATATTTGTTTACGAAGCAACTTCCGGCTCAACTGCCCATGCTCGAACTTCTAGCCAATGAAAAAATTGAAAAAAATGGATTATTCCAGAGCTCCGTGTCTTGGCGCTGGCCAAAAGACACGTGGGCTCTGGGAACGAGATTGTGTCGATCGACACTTATAACTGTCGATCGACACTTAGCTCAGTAGACTTGGCACCGGGCTTTGCGTAACAAACACGTACTGCTTCAGTTCTTCAAGATGGCGAATACTGACGAGGTAAGATTAATTACCGGGGCCAGCCAAAGGCTGGAACCGGTTATAAAATGCTGTTTGTTCCTTTCGTTTTTTCAATGTCTCGTTTCCAGGGCCCCGCTTTCCGCTGTGACAAAATCGTTGTCATAGTAACTTTGGTCAGATGCATTGGTGGCTCAGTTGGACTCATTTTCGCCATTTTGAGGATTTTGAGAAAAGCACGAGGCAATGGAGGGTATTCGATGTTTAGAGAGACGTATTTACGAGCGACCACTTACGAGTGAACCTTTTATCGAGAATCAAAGCGAACATATATCAAAACTATCTTTACATCAATCTCTTGCAAAACGTAAGTTTATTACAAAGCGCTATAGACGTGCCCGTGAACCAAGCAGAATTTCACTGCGATTTTTAAGACGTCTCAAGAACAAGAGTAGCGTGTTAAAAGGATTTCATCGATTCTTATACCGAAGTCCTCAAAGCTGCATCGCTATGTTAAAAAGGTTAGAAAGCTTTATAATACACGTTATAAATGTAATCATAAACACGATCCAAAGATATTTTATTTAATTAAAGTGACTGTGCCCAAGAAAACTTCTTTGTTGTCTTAAGTAGTCGGCTTTATCACGTCATAATGAAACTAAAGTGTAACGCACGTCGATATTTATCATTGTTTTCTTGTAATAGTGAAAGTCATATGACTAATTATTTTAGTTTCAAACTAAGTACAGATGTCGAGAAGAATCCAGGACCTACTCAAAGCAACACTGATTCTCATGAAACAATAATTAAGCCTGTTATGCAAAGTGATAGCTCAATAATGCAGTTGGTTTCTCCTTACGTAAAACGAATTCAAAAAGAAGAAATCGCATAATTTTTTCGCCGCCCGACGAAATTTTACAGCGCAGCGAGAGAAAGAGGAAAGTTGTACATCAAAAAGACGACAAAAACAAGGCAATTATTTTGAAATAAATCGTTTTTAAACTGTGTAAGTTTAGTACCAACTTAGCTCTATCCCCAGTAGTTCCGTAGAAGCTGAACAAGACTCAATAAAAATATATTTGAGGGAAGCGAATATACTAAACAAACAAATCACGGGGTCGCCGTAAATGTACAGAAATCCAAATCCAGCGTGCACTAAAACTCTCAAATGAAGGCAACCAAATGAAAGAAACGCGACAGGAAGCTCAATAACAATAAATTTTCATTCAAGATGAGGCAAAAAAAAACTTATCTAAAAGCACAAAAAATGTTCGAAATTTCACAGACGCGATTCGCTGCGTGAACGCGTGTTCGAATTAATTATTCACGCAAAAGCGAAAGCGTGAGTTTTTCCCACAAATTTTGCAGTTATTTTATCGGCTGTGGCTTTGCCTATCGTGCTAAAAGCTGAATTCAACCTCCAACTAATATGTACATTGCCATTTTTGTTTTCTAAAGTCCAGGCAGCTGCTTTAAATCCGCTATCTGTATTCAAAACTCTCTTGAAAGCGCACCGATCGCCTTGTTTTCGTCGCGGTTGAGGGAAGGAAAAATTATTCACAAGAAAAGTTTGAGGGCTCCGTTCACCTTGATCTTCCATTCTGAGGCTACCTAAACATCGATTTATGTTTTTCCTTTTTATTTTAAGTGCCAAGGAAGTAATTTGTCCGTTTTAGGATTGAAAACGAGACCCTGGAAGTTTGTAGATTTGGCCGCAACGTGCCATGATTACCTGGACTTTTCGAGCCCGTGATTTGAAGACAAAAAACCGTCTTCAACAGCACAGGGTGACCGCGTTGTCAAAGATTGTAAACTATGACTAAATTAAATTTACTTTTTTGGATATCGTTAAGAATCAGCCGTTTGATTTAATGTAGATTTTATAACAATGTTTATGCGACAAAGCATAGGCGCCCTTGGCCGGCGTGATTTTTATTTCCGGCCCTGCTGGCAGAAGAGACCTCTGCTAGCAGGGAAGATTTTTATGAAAGCCGACGCGTAATTCTATTATCGAAATGAGTACACAGGCAAATATCATTTTCTCTTTTCACATTAGTAATTAGACGTTTTTTTCTCCAAAGAATATTTGCGATAAAATAGATTTTCATGTCCCGCGATAAACTTCTTGATGTAAACGACCCTTATGCATGCTAGTGTAAACGTGGGTTGCCAAGGCAAAAGTGGCCCCGGTAAAATTCACGAAGTGATTCTCGTTGCATTTAAATTCGTCGTCAAAGGGGTGAAATCTATTTTTTAGAACAGAAGAACTTTCCATCTGTTAAATGTTCTTTAGACCTTACAACATCCAGTTTCAAGGGTTGCAAAAACGTTCCAGAATTAGCTAACGAGCGGAGCTCTAGTTTTGATTGTGTTGCTAGCTTGCTTTAGCAAGTTTCTCATTTCAGAAAGATAATAATTCAAGTATGCGTTTCTTTAGGTTTTTATTAGGACTAAAGTTTCTACCCCATTTTATTAACAAGGAATCGACAGCAACCAGAATTTGTTTTGCGAAATTAAATGACTGTGTACATTATAGGAGAGTTATATATACATTTAAGTTTTTTTTTATATATTATATATTAACTTACATCTAACTTTCTCATATTCAGGTTTGTACACTGCTCACGAAGCCTTCTGTCCTTAATGTGATCAGGGGAACACGAGGAACGTCGCAGTGAACCGTGACAACATTGTACAAGACAATAGTGACAAATCTATAGTGGAGTCCACTTTTGAAATGTTACTTTTGTTGACGATCTTAGGCTGAACTGTTATCTTTGTAATTACAGCAGTTCAATTTTAGCTAATTTCAACCAGTTCTTTTACTGTTGATCCTTGTGGTAAACCTAAATAAAAGTTTGTGTTCAGTATTTGAAACCCCATAAACTGTGGAGTATTGATTTTAACGATGAATGATATTGATCGACTAAATGGAACGCGGATTTCAGGTTTTGTAGTTCTTGGTGCTGCAGACAAGTGCGATCATAAAGTGCAAATATACAAAAGATTGAAAAGAAATTGAACAATACCCACACGACATCACAACAATGGTTTCCAAAACAACAGAAACACGCTTCTGGACAAGCCAGAGGTCGCGAATCTTGCTGCTCACCAAAGGATTATGGCCTCTGGAAACGACTGGAATGAATTTTAAGTAGTGCACTCGACCCGCTTGGCCCCACGAACGTTGTCATTTTTTTATGGGGTCGGGGTGGGGGGGGGGGGTGGTGCACCTATGTAATCCGGACCAGAGTAGGTAACAACGTTGACAGCAACTTGATTGATACAGGAAACAAAACCAAAATGGATAACATGGAGTAACACATGAAGTTACTGTTACATGCAGCGTGCAATGTTTGTTTACATATTATGGATAAGTATTAGATAAGTTTTTACTAGGTTCACATGATGTCCTCAATGTGTTCAATAACAGCTATATATAGTTGCAAGCCTCATCTGGGTTTTCTTGGAGAACTGAGACCTTCATGCTCCATTATCATCTTGGCTAGCTCTTCAAAGACTTCGAAGGAATTATCGCCCATGCCCACGCTACCTTGAGCGCAGAAAACCTCCTCTGCAAGTTCAATGTCATCTAAAGTGACATCATGGGCATGCCTGCCTTGCCATTTAGTTCCGGTAAAAAGTACAAGATATCTTGGTCGACCTGATGGGAGACTGTGGTCGTATTCGATGTAAATTCCATAACTCTGCACAACGGTATAATTCTTCTCTTATTAAAGGCATGAAGCAAAACTTGAGGCAATTTACGTGCAAGATATTTTCGTCATATATTATCCTATCTCCCTTAAATCCTTGAAATAATTTATCCAGAAGTCCGTATCCATTTTCTTCAACATACTCCACCACGCTTCTATTCTTTGATTAGAAAACAGAACTCCGTACATAAAAATGTTGTCCCTGCTAAAGGGTCTCCAAGTCCTTCCCTGAAGAAACGTTGGGTAGCTGCAAGGTAGCAATTTTCCGTACCACAATCAACTCTAAGGATTGTTGGGGTTCCCCCGATCCTACGAACACAATTTAAAAAAGTAATTGGCTATGTTAGATGGATTATTATTGGAGTGATCCACTTCAAGCCACATGATGCGACGACATATGGCCATCAATGGCTCCATGAAAAAAAAAGCCAAAGGGCTTGAGCTTGTCATAGCATCAAGATGCCAGATAAAAATTCGGCCACTAGCGTGGTATTTGCGTCTTACAAGACGGTGTCGCGAGCGTCTTTCCACTCCTTCAGGATCCAAAGCTTTTCATCACAACCCTCACCGTCTCCCTGTCAACAACGAGACCATAGACAAACCAAGTTTTTGGTTCATTTTGGCGATAACCAATTAATCTAAACGCTTCCTTGAAGTTCATTTTCTATGGCATCCACTATTTCATTTACAGGGCTCTGTTGTTTTCTTCTAGTAAAGACCACGTTCTCGTAAGATCCTCTGTCCTCTTTAACTGTCTCATACTTAAATGGATTCCATGGCCCATGATTAGAAAAGCCAGAATTTCAACGTAATCTATCGCCAAACGAAAGTAGCCTTCTACGAGAGAATCTCGATCCATGGATACCTTGAAATAATGTGGGGTAACGCAGAACACTTTTAAAAATTGGTGAAATCGTTCAAAGGATCTAAACGAGTATTTGCAAAAATAATAAAATTAGTAGAAGCAATTTCTGTCGGTTCCTATATAACACAACAGAACCGGTTCAAAGCTGAAACGTAAAATAGGGCGAGCTCTTAACTTAAACTTTAATTTCCCAAATTATTAATAATTTATGAAAGAAATACAAAAGAAACTAATGTGTCTTTATATCTGATATAGACAAGGCTAAATTTTACATCCGATTTTCTAGGCCAAACCGTAACTCAAAATCTTAATTTTAGTGTAAGAATAGATAGATGTACAGTAAAGTTTTGAAGCCGTCCAATAAATTCGCAATTCATGTTTTATCAAGTCCTGCTAAAACACTCTGTCACGGTCAAAACTAGGGAAGAGAATTGTCGATCCACTGTGCTCTGCTCGTTAGCTCATTCTGGAAACGCTTTTACAACCTTGGAAACTGCATATTCTAAGGTCTCTACAGCACATTTAACAGATAAAATGTTCTTATGTTCTAAAAAACAGATTTCACGCCTTTGAAGGCTAATTTGAATGCAATTAATCTTACCTCGTCAGCGTTCAACAAATAAGTGTCGATCAACAGTTTTAAGTGTCGATCGACAGATATAAGTGTCAATTAAATAATCTATCTATTCTTACACTAATTCTCTGTTCCACTATTTGTGTTCCAAGTGCTACGCGGCACAACATTCATATGTACCCCTACTTTCTCTTTGCCGCGATTCACCATCTAAATCGTCCCCGACTTTCTCTGTGCGACCTTGTAGCTCAGTCGGCAGAGTAACGGTAGATCTAATCCGGAGGTCGTGGGTTCGATTCCCACCGAGGTCAAAAGATTTTTTCTTTGCCTCGTGTGGTTCCCTGTTTCCCTTTACTAGGGCTAACGCCCAGTGGGTTATTCATGGGTTTTAAGTAGCACTTTAATTTACACTTCAAAGTTAATTCTCTGTTCCACTAGATATAAGTGTCGATCGACAGTTATAAGTGTCGATCGACAGTTATAAGTGTCGATTGACTGTTATAAGTGTCGATCAACTGTTATAAGTGTCGATCGACAGTTATTAAGTGTCGACGAGCGAAAAAAAGAGAGATGTTTTCGATGGCCCTTATAAGCCACCGTAGAATAGAATTCAGAAGGCGCTTAACCAAACGAATACCAGATTTGAAATCGTGTGTACATGGCCTTTTCATTTAAGGTAAAATAGACTTTAAATCTCCGGCAAAAAGAGAAAAAGTTTAATTTTTTAAAAGAGGGACCAACGCATAATCGGTTGATAATGGTTCTTGCTAGACAAAAGAGCTGAAACTTGAAAAAAAGCGGCCTGATTTTTCCAAGTTGCAATGTGTTTCCATCCTGCCTACAAGCAAAGAGTCTTTATTATATTATTATTATTATTATTATTATTATTATTATTTAAAAGCACTAGTAGAGTAGTTTTGAACAAAATTGAAGAGCTATTATTAATTTCCACTCCCGTGGCTTGTTCAAATCATTCCAAAAACGCATGACATAGCCCCTTTAGCCGTTCATCTAAACTGTGATCTATCTGTAGATTAATCTATCCGTTCATTTCTTTAAATAGGCCGGGTTCATTTGAGCAAAAGCTTGGGGCGTGAAAATTGATGAATTCCTCACATGGGATATCCTCATTGTAAGCGTCTCAAAGAAAGTGTCGTCTGGCATAAGGATCATGAAAGATGAAACCTTTCGTTCCATTATCTAGCCTCGTGAGCATATATCATTCATAACTTCTTCACCAATTGCAATGACTGGGCATTTGTTTGATACTCGTGAGCTTGATTGAAATTCTAAGGAGTTTATAGAAGGAACTGAAATGGAAAAAAATGTTTTGAAACACCACCAGACAGTTGACACCACAAGGGCACTGCAGGTTGCTAGGAAACCTTTTTAGTGTCCCTCCACTAATATTCAACTTCAAATTCCAATTTCAAACCTTTGAGAAAAATTATCTCATCCCAAATATACCCAAAAATCACTGTTTTCCTGGGTTTCGAAAAGGCTTTCGATTCGATTGAATGGGACTTCCTTCAAAAATGTCTTGAATCTTTCAATTTCGGCCCGCAACTCAGGCGATGGATTGATGTTTTTTATAAAAATATTTCTAGCTCCGTACTGAACAATGGCTGTACAACAGAGCACTTTTTCCTCTTTCGGTATGCTCTTCATCATAGCCATAGAGCGGGTCCTTGCGTAAAGTGTTAGATTTAAAGGAAATAGCAGGTCTTAAAATACATGACAACAAAGAATTAAAGCTCTCACAATATGCAGACGACACCACAGCTGTCCTTGCAAATACTCAAGCCGTAGTCAACCTTTCTGACTTGCTCTCTCGGTTTCAAAGATGCTCAGGGCTGGAAATGAATCAATCCAAATCTAAAATGCTATGGCTTGGCTGCTGGCGACATAGAAGAGATGGAATTCTAAATCTCCAAATTAGAAACGATACAACACTATACGCTCTAGGTACGAATTTATCTTACGATCACGAGACTTCAGTTAAGAAAAACGTTTTCGATAAACTAACGAAATTAAAGAAACTTTGAATGTTTGGTCTCAAAGGGACATTTCTGCCTATAGTAGAATAAGTATCGTGAAAATATTAGCCCTTTCAAAGCTTACTTTTATCTGCAGCACTATGGAAACGCCGGCAAACATGCTGAGCAGGTGAATAATGTTATATTGGACTTCTATGGAATCACAAACCAGCTAAAATTAAAAAGTCGACACTTATTAAATCCAAAAAGGAAGGAGGATTAGGAATGAAAGATTTTATTATTTTCAACAATGTGCTGGGAAGACATTGTGCTTGGATCACGAAGCCCCATGGGAATATATCCCAATCTCCGTTTCTCCTTGCAAACGTGTGTGGGTGCACTTATCTTTAGTTGTAACTACGATTATAAACTTCTCAGCTTAAGTTATCACCTCCCCAATTTCTACAAAGAAATCATTTCACGGTTGCAGAATATCATAGCGAGTACGCCTCAAAGTAAAATGACGTTCTTGCACAATTATCTGGAACAATAAGTTTTGACAGTTGACAAAAAGTCTGTGTACTTCCCGCGTGTTGGCATCCCCCAGGAATAGTAAGGATCCTGATTTTATTTGACGAAGAAAAGAACTGCTTTTTGTCTTTCGAGTCCCTCTGCGGCAAATTCCAAGCGAGTTTCAATTTCATACACTATTGCAGCCTTCGTTCCTCTATTCCTTCTGCCTGGAATACTCATTCTGACTTCCAACTCACCCATAAACGTTCTCGAGTCGCTGTCTTGCAAAATCCTATGCAACAAAATGTTAGCCAAGAGAACTTACCTCCCCCAACAGCTGAAACGAAATTAATAGCTTCTGGTACATGTATCTGTTACCCGAAGTCACATAGGAAATCAAGTTATCTATGTTTCCAGTACAAGATAATTCGTCATTTTCTGCGAGAAATAATTTATTACATAAAATGAAAAAAGTTGACTCTCCATACTGTCCTTTCTGCTCTTCTGAGACCACACACTATGTGGCATTATTTATAGACTGCACGTACGCCGGTCTCCTTTTGGGCAAAATTTCAAGACTGGTATTACAACACAAGTGGAGTGAAACCACATCTCATAAACTTAGACTTTGCTTTTGGAATTATTCACTCTTCTAAATCCCGTTTGGCCCTAAACCCTCTCATTCTTGTAGCAAAATACTTTTTGTATGTGCACGCTACAGTAAACAGCCAACGTCATTTCTCAGAATTTGAAAATATAGTTTTAGAAAAATATATCGCTGCCACTTCAGGTGATTTTAATCAATACATACTAGTTATGCAACGGTTTCGAGTGGTATACCGTGGAATATCCCACGAGTCACTTGTATTTTCTTGGTATACACACGAGCCTTTAGGCGAGTGTGTATGCAAAGAAAATACATGTGACGTCGAGTGGGATATTCCACGGTATACCACGAGAAAGGGTTGCATAACTATTTTATACCATGCCATAGAAAATACAGTGGCCAGCAAGGCCAGCATGAGCGGGAATCTCAACGCACGATGGGAAGGTTGGGTGTGATACCGTCGAATTGCATTGATCGCTGGAAGGTTCGATGGAATACTGATAGCCTGCGAGCAAGCTCTCCTATTTGGTCCCCAAATAGGAGAGCTTGCTCGAATATACAACGGCTTTCCTGCACTCTGATTGGCTATATTTTCTATGGCATGGTATAAAGCAGGAAATGGAACTCGCTATATTTGTAATTTGCCTCACTCTATTTTCCCTGTTCTTTCATTCTTTTCCCAAGATGACTCTGATGTAAACATTAGCATCTTGAACGTATGTAGCTGTTTGTATCAGTTAAACACGAAATTGACCACAATACAGGATTCGATTAGCTGACGTTTCGAGCGTTAGCCCTTCGTCGGAGCGAATCGAGGAATTGTGGGTTGTGTATGGTTTATATACAGAACAAGAGGCTACAATTAGCCGAAACTCGGGCTTGCATAAAACAGTATTGTATCCCTAACTTAGCGCTAAACAAAAGAATAGAGGGAAGTCTGTCTTTCTTACATCGGACGCATTGTGTTTAGCTTGTGTTGGAGTCTATTTCTTTAGACCCTATCAACATATATTCCTCTAAAATACAGCTCAACCATTGAGAACAATAATTATAACACTTGTAAAAATATTTCTAAAAGAACAAGAAAAAGAGAAACAGAAAAAATAAAGCCCGTGATATGTACCACTAAAGACATCGAACCCGGGTTAGCTGCGTCACAGGCAGGAACAATGACCTTTAGGGCAGAGAGGTTTATCGTTATGCAAAGTGATAAAATAGTGTATTGATTCCAAAAAAAAAAACTAAGCACACTTGTTTTCGCTTCGATGGATAATTGAGAAAGGAAACGCTTATCGAACGATGTAGGATTTTTTCGCATAAACGTTAATGGAGTCTCGGTGAAATGTGAGTAGAAAATTAATTAGCAGAGTGAAACTGTTTACAAATACGTCAATCCAGGGTCATTTGAAACACAAGAAAGGAACGTTTCTGGACAGTTTCAAGTGACGCTAGTACATTTGTAAAAACTAAGGGCTTATCATTCAAAAATTAAAGTCCAGAAATTGAGATATTGTGGGAAAATAGTAAATAAACTACCTGTCAAAGTCTCAGGGGTGTGTGATATCCCGTACTTGAGTTATTCAACAAAATGTACATCTCAATGGAGCGGATACGGGAACACGGCAGTCCATCTGGAGTTAAATTTTGGTCATGTTAAAAGCTTTCTTCTCGCTGTTGAACTTGCAAACATTCGTATAGACACTTCTCTTAACCTATTAGTTGTTCAGACTTCAAAGACACAAGATGAATCGACGTTTTCCGATACGTGACAACAGGCATCATTCTTGCTGTTGATATGAGATTTACACTTCCGAATCACTCGGCCGTGAAAGGTCAAACTCCCTTTGTCTGTAGTCTCTAATTTTTGGCGCTCCCCTCGCGTCGCGTCTCCTCGCAACTTCGCGCACGCACGTGTCTTTCGCCCGCCCCACAATCCATCGCCAAAATTAGAGACTACTCGCAGTCTACTGAAGCAGACACGAGGAAACACGGCAGTCCATCTGGAGTTAGGTTTACTCATGTTAAGAGCTTTCTTCTCGCCGTTGGACTTACAAACATTCGCATAGACACTTCTCTTGACATATTGTTTGTTCAGACTTCAAAAGACACAAGGTGAATCGACATTTTCCCATACGTGACAACAGGCATCACTCTGTTAAAAATAGTTAGCGCTTGCGCAGAAACGCCGGAAGTGAGCTTTGTGGATGATACTCGACGACGAAAAAGAAGAACCGTCGTAGTTTTAGACCCGGGCGCCGCGCGAGACGCTGGCAGCCCGAGTAAAAAGGAGCTACGCTATTGGTGGTAACATGGTAACGTGAAAAACAGAAATAAATCAACTGATTTTTTCGATCAACGCACCGTCAAGGGACCAAGCTCGGAAACGCTACTCCGCCTCGCTGAACTAGTTTTAACACTTAACTGTTTTTCTTTCGCTGACAACTATTACAAACAAATAATGGTGTAGCGATGGGCACAAAAATGGGACATAGCTTCGCCAATCTTTTGTAGGTCAGGTCGAGCACCAATTCTTCAATCAGTACAACGGTCCTAAACCTGAACTCTACGGTAGCTACATCGACGACTGTATCGGCGCAATTTCGTCTAGCAAGGAGGAAATCAATCAGTTTATAACCTCCGTTAATCCCTTTCATCCGGCTCTAAAATATACCTGGGAAAGTTCGGAAACTTCGCTGGCCTTTTTAGATATCAAAGTTTTTATCAGCTGCAACGGTTTTATGTACCAGTGTGCACTACAAACCCACCGATTCTCACAGTTATTTGTTGTATTCCTCTTCACATCCATCTCATGTCAAAAACGCCACTCTATTCTCAATTTCTTGGACTTCGACGTCTATGTAGTGGTGACTCTGATTTTTCCAACAAATCAGAGGAAATGTGCCAGTTCTTCGAGAAACGTGGCTATCCTGATTCTATGGTTCAATCGGGCCTTCACTGCGCCCAGCAGATTGATCAATTTGCATGACCATAACTTCATACAGCATTGCAAAAGCACGTATCTTAGCAAGAACATTGCAATAATGTAATGAGATGTAAGAGACATATTAAAGATATATCAGTCTGATTTAGATAATATATTATTACGCGAATCTAAGCAAAATAGATAAACTTCGTCAATTCAATATTAACAAAATAATCAGGAGAATTCATTAATTCCTTGATCGCTTCTATAGGGGATAATTGGGTGATATTTGGTAGGTGATTTTTTATTTGCTATAAAATCTGTTCCTAAGAATTGAGTATTTAGGACAGCTAAAAAGAAAGTGTATTTCATCTTCAACTTGATTCGATCCACAAGTAGGGCAGAGTCTATCAAACCTTGGGATTTGATCGTATCTACCAGTTTCAATCATTAACTTGTGATAACCTATTCGTAGTTTCACTAATTATTTCCTACCATTTAGTTTTCTTGTAAAGCCTAATAATAGGAAGGCAAAAAAAAAATAATAATAAATAAATAAAATAAAATAAATAAATAATAGGAAGGGGTATATTTGTTATTAAAAGTGTTTTAAAATTCTAGTTTCTTGGAGTATTGAATAGTGTGTTGCAAATATAAGATATGCTTTTGTCGCATTAATTTTTCAAAGTGTTTGTTCTTAGCTTCAGTTAAGCGAGTTGGATTAAAATCTGGCAAATCAGACAGCACTACAGACGTCACAAAAGGAAAAGAATGACAGAATTCCATTCACCCTCACATTTCACCCTCAGAATAACCCAGTTGAAGCCATCATTCTTAATAACCTTAAGATACTGCAAAATGATCCGGAAACTGCTAGAATCTTTTTGCAACCACCACTGATTTCATTCAAACGCGACAAAAATGTAGGTAACTTTCTAGTTAGAAGCGCATTCAAAACAATTGAACAACCCGGAACTTTTAAATCTCAAGCAGTTTAAGGCCTGGGTCAGGGGCGTTTATTAGAGAAAACGGTTTTTTGCGATATAACTGCCCAGGGAATGACACTGAAACGAAATTCGGCACATGGGTAGTTCTCATCATCCTTAACATTTTGACGTGCAATAAACGTTATCTTAGATCACGTGGCGTGTCACGTGACCATTTCTTTGAAATCATCACTTATTTGAGGAGTAGGTGACTTTGTGGGATATAATATCGAATAAAAACGCTTTTCGTATGCGTATTAATTATTCCAGCGTCTCACGTTTGGAGTGACCGTCCATCGTTCTCAACAAAAAAGTTGTGAGGGCAAAGGTCATTTTTCTTCCCAGAATTCCACCTTTAGCTGTTGATAATTTAAAACTAAAACTCGTGAGGAATCACTCCAAGCGTAGAAAGTTAGATATGTTGGATTTATATTAAAAACGCTGATTTATTTATCTGTAAACTTAAAATCCGCCACCGCATCGCCGATTTAAGACTTTTCCAAATTTTGATCACGTTACTGATCATGTGATCAAATTTATACGTTAAGGCAAACAAGGACAACAAGATTTATCTTCAGGGAAAGTTTCATCCAGTTCTAGGCAATCTGGAATAAGATATTGGCGATCAACCATATTTATGAACATATTTCTAAACCCAGGCCTTAAACTGCTATGCGCGCGCTCACGATGCAAAACTTGTCCCTTCATTCAAAACATTGACAAAATATGGGGCCCTAAGCGTTCTGTTAAGATCACTGATCGTTTCACCTTCGCATGTTACCTATTGCATAAACTGTACATAATGAAAAAGTTATACATCGGCGAAACAGAAAGAGGACTAGGTGACCGATTCCGAGAACATCTTCCTGATGTTGAGAAAGATGACAAAGATGCATCCAAACCAGTCGCTTGTCATTTTAATCTCCCTAGCCATTCCAAACAACACAAATCAGCTAATCGAATCCTGTACTGTGGTCACAATTTACATTATCAACTCCGTTGATAAACCAAATGTTCGTGTTTCACTCCACCAACGACGCAGCACCACGGTTTCTTTAGAAACTAATCCCCTTTATCCATTTGTTGTATCAATTACGTTGATCTGTGTAAATGGATGTAATTTGTTAATGTAATTGTCTTCATTGTCAGCCGTTTCCATAATAACTAAAAAATAATTAAGTTGCGAATATTAAGCATTGTTTTGCAACTGGTGTGAGTACTTATTGTAAGTAGCGTATGTAATGCAAGTTCTGTATTGTTAATTAAAAAATCACCCAAAAATTCACAAAATATCCCACATGATAGCTTCGTGAAATGAATGGAGGGATTTTTGACTGCTTGAAACGCGAACGAGTTATTAACATTAATCCTTGTTAAGCAACGAAGAAACGGTGTTTAGGTGTACCCCCGCCGTAAGAGATAAACCTTGTCACAATTCAAAGTTATAGGTGAACTGCAATGAGGTTTTGAAAACAAAGCCAAGGAAGAATAAATTTGTGAATGAACTAAACAGGAGCACTGAATAATCCACTGTAGGAAGTCTTCAAGAGTACCAGTTTGTCCTGTTCAGTGCCAGGCAGACGTATCGGCGAGCCGCAGACGTGAAAGCGACCGAAAGTTACCTTAAGCACGTGCGCTTACGCCCACTTTAAAATGAAAAACAGATTGACTGAATCCAGGATAAGCGATAACATAGGATGTGATAACTTTACCGCAATCAACGCTTAAATTTCCTCGGAAAAAAAGGAAAAGAGATTCTGTATGGTTACTTAAACCTAGAAAACCGCACAAATTAGAAGCAAATCCCGGATTTTTTCTTTTTTTTGAGAGGCATTGAAAGCCGTTCTCCACTAATGCGTCACAAACATGTGGGCGAAGTTTCTTTTTTCTGCTCTTCTAAAGCGTTTTTTGGTTTCTTCGTTTGTTTGTTTGTTTGTTTGCTCTCGATCAGGACAGTAAAGTGTCAAAGGAAAGAGAGAAATGCTGCAGCTCGCACTCATGCCGATAGAGCGTGGTTTTGAGTACGAGTGCTACATAATCTTAAAACTCACGATCGTAAGGAATTCCTGGGTAATATAAAAAACGTACTAGAGGTTACACATTGTAAGCACAATGCTGTGAGCGAATGGTAGGGGGTAAAATCGTAAAACATCATAGAAACAGTAGATGTACTTACAGGTTTTGATAATTTTACTAACAAATTCATTTATTGGTTCAGGTATAAAGGATGACATAATATTATTAAGAAAAGGATGATATAATATTTTTGTAAGTTCTTTGTGACTGTAAATAAAAAAAGGCAAACAACAGTTTTCTAGATGTTTTTAAAGTTTTTATTTAGTTGTAAAACCCGGCTAAACAATTACGGGCCATAGCTATAATGCTACCTCGTTTTTCAAGTGTCTATCACGCGCTGTAATCATTACCTTCATGTTTTCTGGTTCATAATCTTCGCCTTATTTGTCCTTGTTCGTTTATTTATCTCGGCGCAAAATCACTCCAGTGAAGTGATGAATTTAACGGGCTCGTAATTCCAGTTACGTCGGTAATTCCCTTCTCTGGATCTACAGGCCCTGAAAATATACCTCCAAAGCTTTTAAAGCTAGCCGGTGACGCGATATAATCCCGTCAATCTCCATCCTATTGCGACTTTTTATCAAGAACAGGAGTGTGTTTACTAGCTGCAAAACTGAGAGGCTTACTCCAGTGTATAAAAAGGACGACGAAACAGGTTTCAGTAATTATAGACCGATAGCATTGCTAAGCGTCCCAAGCAAGATCCTCGAATCAGTAGTCAACGACACAATTGTTCGTCATGCCTATAAAGACAATGATCTGGTCTCGGACAAACAATGGGCATATCGTGCAGGATATTCAACAGAACTGTTACTAACACACCTTAACCGAAACGTGGAGGAAAGCTGTAGATGCAGGCTTAGTGGTAGCAGCTGCCTTCGTAGATTTTAAAAAGGCTTTCGACAGTGTGTCTCATGACATTCTTGAAATGAAATTGGAAAGGGACTCTTGGCATAACAGGACCATTCCTAGATTGGCTTAAAAGTTACCTAAAAAGAAAGACAGCAATTTACAATTGTTTATGGATCAACTTCAGGGATGTTACCGGCCTCTTTTGGAATCCCTCAAGGGTCCGTCCTGGGGTCGACACTTTTCGGTCTTTTCACGAACGATCTCCCATCTTCCAGTGACATCCTGACCTGTCTTTATGTTTGCCGACGACACAACGATTTACTGCTTAAGTGACACGGCAGAAAAATCTATTGCTCAGCTAAATACTGCACTCCATGAATTAAGCGACTGGTGCATTATTAGTAGACTAACACCCCACCCAAGTAAAAGCGAGGCCATGTTGATCTCTAGAAGAAATCCCTTGGTTAGTATCCCCCCGATCTTCATTGGAAATTCCACGGTTAAATGGGTGTCTAAATCACGATTGCTGGGACTAACTGTCGATGAGAAACTTACCTGGTCTCCGCATATGCTGGAACTCAAAAAGTCATATGCTAAAAAACTAGGACTGCTTAAGAAGTCGAGATTTCTCCCAAGGAGCGTCAGCCAGGACCTCTGTTTCAAGGTTATTTTGCCCTTAGTGACCTATGATCTTAAACTGTGGGGTTCTTGCTGCAACTCTGACTTATTTCAGTCACTGGAAAGACTTCATTGTAGAGCTGAGATACTTATTTTCAATTTCCTTAAAGACATGGCAACTGCTGAAGTCCTACAACGGGCCCGATGGCCGACCCTTTCCTTTTATTATAAATCTGCTATTTTTATCTGTTTTCACTAAGCCTTCCATGGTAGGTTGCCTGTCACATTAATCGATTGTATTTCAAAGAAACAGGACACAAGTTTTTCAACCCGGGCCTGCGCTTCCCTAATAGTTCCACGTTTCAATACCCGCTACATGAAAGACTGTGTCGCGTATAGAGGTCCAGTCTTATGGAACGCAGTGACCAATAATTGTAGTGCCCTGGCAAATAACATTCCATACCGTAACCTCAGGGTAAAGCTTAAATCTTTAATTGCCTTCAATGAGTTTAGTTTAAAGATAACATCCGCATCTACTTGTAGTTTTAGAAAAGATGGCTTTGTATATAATTAATTGACTTCATGTCCACAATTCACATTTGTAAATATTTCTTGTTTTTGGTTTCTTATAGTCATAAGTTAGCTGTAAACGACCCCACAAGCTCATGTAGCTTTAACACTTATCGTTCTAAAATAAAGGCTATAAAAGCTATCCACCACTTTTTCCAACAGAACACCACGAAACAGTGCTTATCGCAACCGTGTCTCCTTTTTAGAGCTGTTTTCAGCTTCTCTGCTGTTATTGCGGTCACGAAAGAAAAACCTGCTCAAAACTCCAGCCATCAGTTTTCGCTCGCAACTCTTCAGCCTTTCTAAACTTCGCGCCATTCAAAGGCCGCGTTTGTTATTTAGTTCCTTTGTTTATTAACGAATCAGAATCGTCTGTTGTCTACCTCCCTTTTTTTGCCCCGAATTACCTTTTTCTGCATCGTGTTTCCTAAAAACTGCATTTCTCTTAGCCAAACAGCATCGAGAAATTTTTTCATGTATATTATTAGAACAGCAAATGTATTGAAAGCAGTGGTAGATCCAGACTTGGAGGAAAGAGGGAAGTGGATAGTCTCCTTCGCAGCCGTTATTATAGGGTCGTCACGTAACGCTCCTCCCCACTAACGGCTGCTCACTCGAGCTTTGCATTCCTTTCCCTCAAACTGACCAATAAGGAACAGGCTCCCATTCTCTAAAAACCTGGTCCTAGTCCTCGTCTTGTTGTGTTTTTGGCGGCAAATATAAACGAGAAATATGATTGGCGCAGCTGCCAAGAATTACTTGCATTTTATTGGTTCTCGGTAACAGCGGGAAAGGAATGCAGAGCTCGAGTGAGCAGCCGTTAGTGGGGAGAGCGTTGCGTGACGACCCAAATAACGGCTGCGAAGGAGACTAGGAAGTGGAGAGCCTGGTATTGAAAATAGTTTTTGTTGGCCCTGCGGGGCCTGATTTGGTGGACAAATAATGGCGGCTTGGTTTACCTTGGATAAAGGTGTCTAAATAAGGATAAAATCACAAGTTTTTGGATTGAAGGTCAGTAACAATAAGAATTATAACAATAGCAATAATGTCATAGATAAATTAACTGGCAACTGCATGAAACAAAGTTCCAAGTAACTTTTGTTATGAACTTGTTTTGGTCGGGTAGTGGTTACCATGAACAACAGGCAATAACAGTCATCCACTGGCTACGTACGCTATGGTGTCCCTCAGGGCTCGCTTCTTGGCCCCAGATTATACACTATATATGTTAATGTATGCAGATGATACAACAGTTAATTGCATTGGTCCAAGTGTTGACCATGTCTTGTCATCACTAAACAAAACTTTGGAGCAAATTCTCATGTGAAGCACTAGGAATCATCTGACCATCCACCCAATCAAAACTAAGGCAATTATATTGAGGGAGTCTACATTTATCGGACCTCTGCCCCACCCCCATTGGCACAGGCCTTTTATATATGGTCGAGTCTACCTCCTGCCTAGGAGTTAACATCGACAATAGACTCTCATGGTCAGTTCACATCGTAAAGAAGCACTTTTCTCCAAAGGTCGGAGCATTAAAAAGGATGAGAGCTCTTCCCAAAAACGTGCTTAAAGATATATATTTCAAGACTATTATTCCAAGCGTAACATATGGAATTTCAGTGTGGGGCAACTGTCATCCCTCTGCATTAGACTCTCTCAACTCCTTCCATGCAAGGGCATCTCGTGTTATAAACAATCTTCAACCATCGTTAGCAGATGATGCGTGCCTCGCTAAATCAAACTGGCTGCCCATCTCCTACCTTTATAAAAGATCTGTTCTGATGCACAAAGTATATTTTGTACTTCATGCCAATCGATTTGTGAACTTTTTTCTAAAAGGAAAACGTCTAGGTCATCTAGAATTCAAAATCAATTTAACATTACTAGATTTAATTCAGACACTGGCAGGAACACTTTACAGTATAGAGGCCCAGTGACTTGGAATTTTTTAAATAGGCTTGTAACAGTACCCGAAAGTTTTTTCTTTTTAAAGGAGATTTTACGGAAACACTCTAGAGATATTAATACATTCTCTTTCAACAAACGAGGAGAAGTAATTTGAAGTAAGTTTGGACCCTCCTCCCCAATCAAACATTCCTGGATCCGCCCCTGCTACTTATTGTGCGTTTATCCAATACCCTCAATTAGACAATAAACAACAACTTTTCACTGTAAATAGGATACTGGCTGCTGCACAAGATTAGACTAATTAAAGAACGGGAGCGTATAAATGTATTATTAAGCAAACTTAGTCAAATTCCTAGGGACTGAGAAACAAGTAAGCGATTATCAATAGAGTCTTCAAAATAGCCATCCTTTGTCGAATCTGACCGCCATCTACCATGGCGCTTCCAACAACGATCAGGAACCTGGCGTTGGCCGCTGCAGTAGCACCGCTGCCCTAAAAGAATGCAAACTAATGTTGGCAGTATCTGGTACGAACTCCTTAAGCAGCCCTACAATGGACTCCCTTGCTCTAGTGTAGCTCAATGGCTTCACTTTCTCGATAAGTTTGAAACCAGACCTTACTTTAACTAATGGTTTAAACAGATAATCTGAACTGGCTTTAGAAGTATCGATATTTGCCAACAACATGTACTTTTCTAGGTTTACAACTGGACAGGTCACTTTGTCCGACCGAGTAATCACAACTTCGTCACCCTTCCTGTACTGGTCTGTCTTGCTCCTAGTAACTTGTATAGTTAAGTGAGAGTCAGAAATAGCTATGTCCTTAATAGTGAGACCTGCAAGTTCGCTGAACCAAAAAAACCCGCAAATAACAACAATGCAATAGAAATATCTCTCCGTATTGGCAATTCGTTACAACTTACATATCTTTCGCAACATGCTGTGAGGACACCTTTAGAAATGGGCGTTTTCCTGACAACTGGTTTAGCATTTCGACGTTTCACCCCTTCAACAACGATTTTGACAAATTGGGTTGGCCACACCCGCAATATCGTGTACCCATTTCAGCGCAGAATAAATTGTTTCTATAACAGAAGCTGATACTCCAATAGAAGTTAAGTGACTAAAAAACAAGGCAATATCAACAACAGTGGCAGGAAAAGGTACTAAATTCTTATCCTTAGAAAATTCTATCCAACGCTTAAGGGAATTGCTATAATTAATAACGGTTCCACTGGCTTTTGCTGCCAGTATAGTTCGTTTAAGTACATTAGCTAAATGTATGAGGTGTGCACTTCCACTTGATATGGCTTGCTCCTGGATCTCTGCCCAAATACCTTGGCTGAAGAGATTCAAACCTACAAGAGATAAAAAAGAAAACCTTTGTGCAAAATGTCAATGGTGGCGAATGCCACATTAAAACATGAAAAAACTTCCCAATAAACCACTTATGACTACTTGAAACAACCCTTGTAGCGAACGTAACATGCTGCCTATGCACAACGTAGAATGAGCCACCTGTGAGCCATTAACAGTAGGCTACCTGTGGACTAAAGTAATAAGCCACCTGTGGGCTAACATAATAAGCCATCTGTGGGCTAGCATAATAAGCCACCTGTGGGCTAGCATAATAAGCTACCTGTGGGCAACGTAACAAAAATAATTAGGACTTTAAACAGTCATCACAGAGACCTTTGGCTGACAAGCAAAACCCTCGATCACTTCTTCGCTCATGAAAATTCTGCCAATTGACATAAACTGCTATGAAATTGAAACTGAGCAGTTGACCATGAAACATGAAATTGTATGTTCTGCCTTTAACAGTCGCTGCCGAATTAAATTCTGGAAGAGCCACCCAGTCCGTTACACATTTGGCCAAATGAATGCCATCAGGGCACAAGCAGGGCCAAAATACTGCCCCTTTCCAAAGTGGAATTATCAATACCCCTCTCGCCTTACAAATCTGAAAATGCTTCCAAGCCCTTACAACTTGGCTTGGTGGGGGCACCACCCAGTTGTTTTCCCCTTGCCAGTTTAGAGAGAATGCGTCGATACCCTCGCAACCCGGATTCCAGAAACGGGAATTGAAGCGATTGCACTTGGTGTTGTACCAGGTAGCAAATCGGTCAATGGTGAAAGGACCCCAAAGGGTTGTTACCCATTGAAAGATGTGGGGTTGAATTCCCCAGTCGTCCACGTCTGTTAATTTACTGAGATAGTCAGCAAGCTGGTTCTCTTCTCGGGGAACCCAAACCAGAGTGAGTACAATATGATACTTTGCGCACAAACGGACCCCTATGGATTATTCGTGTGATGTTCTGGTTATCTGTATGCCACTGTACTTTGTGTCCCTGCAAAGCACTGCCCACAGACAGTAACATGTTGTGAACTGCTTTAAGCTCTCTCCAAGTTGAGCTCTCCGCTTTTTCATCACTTGCCCATTGCCCTTGGCAAATTAACTTATCTTTGTCTGATATTACGTATCTACCATAGCCCTGCTCTGAAGCATCTAAATATACTACAGCATCAAAACTTTGGGGCTGATCAAAAAGTTTCTTGCCATTCAGAACATCTAAATTTGTGTCCCAAAAATTTAGCTCTTCCATCAATTTTGGAGAACAGAAGATAATTGAATTCCAGGATAATCTGCTTTCTATTGCATAATACATGTGTCTAGTATGTAAATAGACACTTGGGCCAATGGCTTCTGACATGGAGATAATGCGACCAGTAACTTGGGCTAGACCTTTAGCCGTAACCCTGTCTGGGTTGGTCAAAATAGTTGAGAGAGATTCTTTTAGCTTAGTAACCCTGGATTGAGTGACATACAACCTGTTCTCTGACATATTAAAGACATGACCAAGCCAGGTCTGAACTAACGCTGGCTGCCAGTTGCACTTACTACTGCTCAAAATAAAACCTAACGTACAAAGGCCAGTCTTCACTGCCTCAGCATCCACTGATGCAGACTCTAATGAAGAGTTGCCACCTAAGCCATCATCCAAAAACATGCATACTCTGATGCCTGAACCTCTCCAGTGACTTACTACTGGTTTTAGAAGTTTGGTAAATGTATACAGGGCTGTTGACAAACCGAATGGCAATACGTTAAAAACAAAAAATGTTGGTTTGCCATGATGCTGCCACTGGAATCCCAAATAAGTTCGATGGCTTTCAAAAATATCAACATGATGGTAAGCACTCTTAATGTCAAACGTGTAAAGGTAGTAGCCCTCCCCCAGGAGTTGCTGTGAGACAGCGACGTCTTCGCACTTAAACTTATATTTATAAAGGTGGGGGTTTACATGGCGCAAATCCAGGACTAAACATTTCTTCCCATCGTCCCTTACTGATACAAATAAAGGGTTAACCACCCATGGTTGACTATCGACAATATCGATGCACTGTTTGGCGAGAATATCGTCAATTGCTTTGGAAACAAAACTACAATTATCGAAAGCGGACTTGTTCCGCAGTAAAACAGACTGAGGGATAGTGAGCAGTGGTAGTTTGTAACTCTCTCTTATTATACTTAAAACGGGCTCCGTTGCCCCTATCTTCTCCCAGGAACGCAGATGTGCTCTGAGTCGCCTTGAACTTGATCTGCTTGAGGGGGTTCGTTCTCAAGAAAATCCCCTTCGTTAGCAGATAAATGGTCTAATTCTCCGCCCGACTCGCCCTCCTGGCAACTAATAACATTACAAGTATCGTCACTCTGTAATATCAGGCCTGTTCTGTTTACACTCATGTTAGGTATACTTAATTAACTTCTTTCCTTCGTGTGTCTGCGCAACGGCTAGTAGTGGACATTCATTTCTCCAGTGTCCTAAGCTTACTTTTCCGCAGCTGAAACACGTTCCGCTTTCCTGACCTGACCACGAAAATCGGAAGCGCTCATTACACCAGCCGTTGCAGATGTGTGGTGGTTGCTGGTTCCGGGAGGAGCGTACTGAGTAGGAAAAGAACTACTTTTGCTAACTGGCCTTGGGAGCCTACTAAATGGAGCGCGGCTCTTCGCCATCTTGCTGCACGTGCGTCAGCTATCTTCCGCTGCGCTTCTTTTTCGGCTTTCTTCATCTCATTGGCATCTTCATCATTATCTGCTAATTCGTTGTCTAGGTACTCTCCAACCGTCTTCCAACCGAAGTCTGATCGATCTGCCATAAGAATAAGTTTCTGACGTCCATCGATTAATTCAATACCTTCATCTAACTTAGCAATGCAGGCGTCTTGTTTTCGTGCTAAGATGGCTTCCTTGGCTTCTGTCACAGCCGTTTTCACTTTCTCGTTGTGTTTGTATTGCTGTTCGTGGCCTTTTTTCTTGAATGTCCGTGGCTCAGCAAACCGCATCCGCTTTAGCTCGCTCATTTGCGACTCATGTGCTTTGTTCGATACGTCTTCCAACTGCCGTTTCATACTGTCTATCTTGCTGTCAAAGATGGTGGACAGCTTTTCTAACAGCTGGGACTGTTGTCGTTCTATCTCCGCTTGAACGTTTGGATCCATGTTACCTGAAGATCAAATCTGTCGAGTATTCCTTGGTATTTGGATTTCCTCGTAGTAACTATGTAGAATGTGTCGATATGATGTGATACCAGGTGGAAAAAATACAAAATTAAACAAGAACCCGGAGGCTGCAGCGATGCCAGTGTAGAATGATTCCCCTTAGCAAACACATGCTCTCAACTCTGATGTTGCCATAGCAACTGTCAAAACTTCGGCGAACCGTGAAAACATTAATTTGCTGCTATTCTTCGAACCACAGCAAATAGCAAATAGTTCGGTTACATTTTCATTAAAAAGCGATTTTTATTTGATAAAATGTCGCCTTAAACGTTCACTGACTTCTGATGAACTATATCCGTTTGTTTTGAGATAAACAGTCCGTAACGATTTTCAGGAAATTGACAACAGCTCACGAAAGATGCCTCCGTTTTACTGGAAAAACTACCCCATAAATTTTCTCTAAATTACAAGTTATTCGACAAGAAAGAAAAAAGTGATAAAGGGATAACGGAATGGATCGGAACCCCCTGATAGGCACGCCGAAAGGAAACCACATATGTGAGGTCACACCTTTTTACTGGATTTATTTGTTTCATTTTTTATTCATATGTATGACCGTTAAATTAACGCTATGATGAGGCGGTTCAACGGTCATTTGCATGGTTCATTATTTTGAGATTGTTTCAACCGAACCCTCAGCCCCGCGATCATTCTACTAAATATTGTGCAACTTTAAAGACAAGTTGGAAGCTACCGAGTTTCCTCAGAAAACATTAATAATATGTGAGAAAGGAAAGTCGCTTGGAGATATCGCCTTAATTGTAACAGAAAGGACAAGGTTTGCAGCATGCGCTCGTAGCAGAGCAGAGGAGGAATTTTAGTAGGATTCTAACCAAAAATTAACCACATATTTTCTCGCGTTTGAACAAGGAGGAACGGGAAGTTGTGCTGCAAAATTCCATCCACGTCGCGACATGAGAACGTTAAGATTTTTCCTTTCTTTTGCTCAATTCTAGCAACCAAGAGTAAACTCGAAACTGAACTTCTGCCGTTCAACCAACTCGACACGAAAATTTCTAATCCCAATTACAACGTATTTCAAAGTATTTTAATGTTCGCTTTTGATTGCCAAATGAAACAAGATCTTCTTTAGGGAACTCCCTTTACACTGCGTCTTCCTGCTAAAACGTCGGTGATTGGTGTATATTTTCGTAGCAACTAGTTAGTAATAATTATAACTTAGCAATTTATATTTTTAATTTGAAATTAAGTTCTCACTCAGCAAACAAAGAATAAAATAGCGCAAATTTTACCGATTAACTCGCCTCTCTGCCTGATAATTAGCCAATAAGCACGCAACAAAGTCGACAGCCTTTTTCTCTTTTTTGTGGGTAAACTGCCTCGCGATAAGCAGGCGTTAGTGTTCGTGATACTTGAGTATGTGATAGAGCACTATCGCAACATTTATTTTTGAATTGTAATTCATACAGTTTTACTTCATCCTCTGTTAGGTACGTTAATTAAACTCCATATATAAAGCCTTATAAATTTTTGCTTTCACAAAACGCTTCCAATATCGATTTATTTGCATTTAAACCCCCTTCCCCCCCCCCATTCCGTGCAGCCGTTATGTGGGTGGAGCGTCATCTGACGTCTCAGATATCAGATGTGTAGTAGTGGATATTTTCTTATTCAAATTCAAATACAAATGCAAGCATATCCGAGACATTCTCCACCTCTGTTTTAGCCTGTCTTGATCATAGAAGTTGTGACAGCTGTTGGCTCAGTTCACCCTCAGTTTTGTTAGCAACTTTATTATGAGTTCGGGGTATTTTCTGAATTCATTTTTGCTCCAGCTCAGCTTTCTGTTTAGACAAGCGTTTTTAGTTTTATTATCACAGTTTTTGAAACTGCTCACGCTTTCTAAGTTAAGGCGCATTTCCAAAACAGGTACAAAAGCATGGAGCCTTCAACTCAATTACCTGCCTTGTGCGCAGTTTTCCTTGTTTATATGATCACATAAGGTTTTCCTGTCATTTTAGTAATTTTCTCTTCATCAGTTGCGTACGCGCTGAAACTGGCAAACAGCCGAAGAAGCGGCCGCAACGGATGTAAAACATTTTCCCAGTTAGGTTGAATTTCATTTCTGAATTAGAGTATACAGTTAAATTAAGCCTGCTTGATTCCACATTCAAACTATTTTTATACTTCATACACCTAGAGAACACTTTGAAGCAGTACTGTCAACGTTGTACACGCGCACAAAAACTGAAATAAAATTTGCTTTGAACGTCAGACAATATGGTGAGTCGTTCGTACCCGAGTGTCCTTTCAGAAGCAGTAATTATTAACGTTTATTTTTTGTCGTTCAGTTTTAAAACAGCACAGTGGTAGTTTATTGTTATTTTTTTGTTCAAGATGTTAAGAAAAGGAAAATTTGGAATTCTTTTCTTTAAGCTATTGCGTGTCTTGTTGTGACTGTTGATCGACAAATGAGCATTTGTCTTTCTAGGGCCACCGGGTCTTTCATAATGCATCATTTTATAACTGGTAAATTTTACATATGAAACAGTTCGTAATAGTTGTCAGTTATCTTTCATTTGTCGTTAAATATCCTCTGAGCAAGCAAACAATATTTCAGCGAAACAATTTCTGACCAAGGACGTCATCTATCGGCCCATTTTTCATAAATTAACATACATCAAACTCGACCGACGTATAATTGTGAAGACTGCTCTTCCTTCTTTGTTGTTGGCTGAATCGCTGACCGATAAGCGGGCATTACCGTCTGCAATGTGTGGTCAAGCGATGGAGTTTTCTCGCCAAATTTACCGTCGAGTTGCATTTCTAACAGTGATACTTCATTCAGTGTTAGGTGAGTCTTGAGTGTATTCTTGGCGTGTTCATTGTATAGCCTTATTCAAAACAAGCCTTACTTTAGTATCGGTCGATTCATTTGTGACTCGATTTGCAACAGACGTTTGCTACCTTAAATTTACACGCAAACGCAAGCATTACCACTACATTCCACATTTTTGTTCAGTTCACTTCCCTTGATCACGGAAATTGTAACAGCCGGTGATTCAACTTTGTTAGCAATTTTAGCTTGCAGTCCTTGGTTAACAGCTTTCCTAAACTTTCTAGTGTATTCCACAGCTGTAGTTTACTCTGATGCTATAGTTTTACGTTCTTGCCGAAAGTGGAATACTTAAGCTCACAGATCATTGGTTTTAAAATAGATTTCTCTTGCCTTTGTTCGAGACGGTTGTCAAATCTCCTCGCTTACAAGATGATGTAAGGTTTTCCTAACATAATGGTATTTTTTTTTCAGTCGCATCCGTGTTGAAATATTAGAACTAAAAATATGCTCTATAATGTTGAATTGGACTTTTAAGTCACAATAGAATTTTTATATTAACTAAGTTTTTCTGCAATGCGTACATTACGGTAGGCTTTTTTTTTTACAACATTTTCTGAAATACAACCGCGCGCAAGCATAACCAACCTTTCATAGTTCAATTATCGCTCCGTTTTGTTTTTACACTCCAAGTTTTCACAGTTTGGGGTGACACAACGATAGTTACACAGCTTTTTGTGGTCACACGTAACATTCCCCGTATACATAGATAACTTGAAGTCGTTTACTTGTTTTAAACGAACACATAGCTACTGGAACATTTCAGTACTTCTGAGTACTTTCAGTTCTTGAAAACCGTTTTCTTACACTGGGAACATGATAAGCTTCGTCGACACTCCATGCAAACGAATTCCAAATATTGTTGCCAGAACAAAAAAGAGTTTGATGCAGTTGCAGAACAATTAATGACAAGATCCCAAAATGTAAACTTGTGTGTGCTCGCCGGAGCATGCTTTTATTCACTTGTCACTCTTCTTTGCAATAATTTAGAGACGGAAATAAAAAATGTTCAGGACTGAATAGTGTATCGGTAGGACATCACGCTTAACAAAATGATTTCAACCAAAGTTTTCACGTTGCGGAGAAAGACGAAGCAACCAGCTGCTGTTACACGCTCGGGCCAGAAAAAGAATCTTTGTCAGGAATGGAGTTAAGAATCCTCATTTTTCTTAGCAATTTTTTAGAAATAGTGATATGAAAATATTCAGGGTTGAATATTGTATCGGTAAGGAATCATTCTTAAAAAAATAAACGCTCCAACCGAAATTCGAGATATCCGAGCGGACATTTTCATTTTAATCAGTCAGAACAACACCGTTCTAAATTTGCATACCGTGGGGTTAAATTTTCATTAAGACGCAATTTTTATTTGATAAAATGTCACTTTAAACTTTCACCACTACTGATGAACTGTATCCGTTTGTATTTGGATGGACAGTCAGCTAGGATTCAGAGAGTAAGACTAACACTTTATAAAAAAATTGCCTCCTCTTCAATAACTCAATATATGACCGAAAAGGAAAAAGTGATAAACGAAACCCGGGACTAAAGTTTCGTGCTGAAATGTTCTCCACGGGTGTCCGCTTTTCATGTAGCTGCCATTTAGCCGTTGAACATTTCATAGTATTCTAAACTTGAACAAGGCTGACAAGGGTAAGGGGGGGGGGGGGGGGGGGAGCGGAAATTCGTCATTTCAACTCTAATTGTCACCCGCACAATGGAGGCGCCACGCAGCTCTCGGAACAGTTCACAGGATTGGCTGAGAAAACAATAAACAAACAACAGAAACAATGGACCCTAGCCCTGAAATAATGGAGCTGCGTGGTAATAAGAACCAATGAAATAAGAGGTTACTGAGAGGTGCGTGGCATCTGGCACAATGGTTAATAAAGAAAGCTCTTGCTAAAGCCTTTTGGGCAAATAACACGAAATATTATTGATGAAACTCGAAAGATTCTGGGAACAAATGTCTCTTTTTTATACTTCGACAGAAAATATCGGAGATTTCGGATAACACTGTAGAATACTGGGCGGCTTTGGTCCACCCTATCTACATGTGTCGGATTGTTGTTCAATGTATAGCAATAAGCGGCCCTGTATTTTATTGTTTATCCACCTTTAGATGATAAATCGTGTGGAACTTTATTTTGTTGGGAATAATTCTGGAATTAGTATACTTTTCGATCACTAGGTTGTCCTAACGTTCCGTAAAACCAGAAGTGCCGTTGTATTCGTCCATTTGTGTACCAGCTTAGTTTCCACAAAATACGCTGATCGTGTTATTTCGGTTTCACATTTCAAGTACGGTTAAGGTAGCGCAGGAGTCTTGCTTATGAAAGCATGGAAGTGATAAAAATTCTATTGAACTGTAGATTGACTGAATTACAAGTTGCCTTTAATACGGCAGATCTTTCGAACGTCTTTTCTTTTTACAACCTTTCATTTAACGCAAATTTATACTGTAGTTTTACATTTTTGTAGAAAGTCGGATACTAAAGTTAAGCACATAATCTTTGGTTTTAAAGTAGATTTATCTTGCCTTTGTTCAAAGGCGCTTGTCAAATCTTCCTTGTTTATAACATAACGCAAAGTTTCCCTAACTTCTACTCTGATGGGGGCAGTCTCCAAATCCAACTGGAATGGTGTTCTTCATGCCGGATGTACATATTATGGACGGGTGAGACAGTGAAAACGTGACAATTCATTATAGCCACGTGATCTAGACACGCCTTCCAGTTCGTTTCATGCACAACTTCTGTTACTCAACATGATCCACACGTTAGTTCTAAGACACATCTGCTAAAAGGTGATGTACACCTTCCCTAAAGAAAGTGAAGGAAATTGGAGACGTTAAAGAGTCACGTGATCATTTCTGTGATAGTTGCCCGTCTAAGCGAGCTTTGATAACAAGTTTTAGCTTTTGGCTAAGTTTCATGTTAAGACTGTGTTATATAGTTTCAGAGAGAGACCACCCACCAACATTTTGATTTTCATTTTAACTGACCTAGTACCTCAGTACAGCTGAGAAGGACTAGAAATGTTCCACTTTGTGAATTACTTTCCTCGTCACCAGAAAAGTTTTGCTTCATGTGCTGTGGAGTGAGTAACATCGGTTATCACTCGGTCTGCAATCTTGGAAAGTGAAAGGGATTTGATATTAGAATGGTGATATTTCTGATAACTTTCTGGGCTTTCGGTCAGCTTGTAAATTTTCATTACGACTGGTAAGTTACTTCTGTTATCATCTTTGAACCCTTCAGTTCTTGAAAGGAAATCTCCGTCCGTCGACAAACCCACCGACAACATATCAGCTATCGGTTACAACGCATAGGCCATCACAAGTTAATTTTTTTTCTGGCCTCATAGGACAAGAGCTTGTATTTGCTAACTAAATCAAAAGCCAACTTTGTTTGTCTTACTGAGAAGAGTCACACAACACATCATGGAACCCCTTATTTGAAGTCAGCCTTTCCTCGTTTTGCCTTCTGAGGTCTTAATTACTCCACAGCAAAATGTTTAATTAATAAGACTCTCCAAGAGTGTAAACTGGGCTATTATTGTTGCACAGTGCTGCAAGAATTCGTTAGGGTGTTTAAGTAGTCGTATAAGCAGAATACAGCTTTGGAAAGTGGAAAAATGGAACCGGGATGAATGAATTTTACCTGCCGTTTTTGCCATTTTGTCACTTGAAAGTAGTTCGTATCGAATACAAGCCATGCTCTGGAAAGACAAAGGTACACAGTTTTAACACATTTGCATAGAGTTTTGGTAACAGGAAAATATGGACTTGGGCCTTGATTCGACTAGATTAGCGCGGATGATGCAATCCTTTTCTCGGATTGGTCTCCTTGCTCCCAAGGGACATCACGTGATGTGTTACGGACGGACGGACAGACAAATTCGATGACTATAACTATAGTGTGATCTACCACAGGTAGCCCGCACAAAAAACCCGTCGGTATTCTGAAAACAGATTATAAAGGATGTCAAACGTTTTCTATGCGGGAGCACATTTTCATTTCGCCCGGTTCATTGTATCTTGAAACGTTTTCTTACACCGTGAAGTAGCTGCTTGGACAATCTCTGGAAACGAATTTGAAATACTGTTGCGAAAAACACAAAAAGATTTGATGCAGTCTGTAAGGTATAACAAGGACTAGATCAATTTCAGTCATTTCATTTTGTGCTTGAATGATAGAGTATACTTTTAGCCTATGTCTACAATATACCGGAAAGCTCTTGTGCCGGCACGAAAACCATATCGGATAGGGCTTTTGTTCACATTCAAAACGATGATTTCGGCACGGTTTTTGCGTCGGAGCGATGCTGGGCCGCTGCGGTCTAGAAAGTGAATCGTCACATATCGGATAGGTTTTCGTGACACTTTCTGGAGTAGTGTGAACAAAGAATCGAACCGAAACGGAAATCAACAACAAGGAGCAAGGATCGGATTCTAATGGAAAGATGGAGGCAGTTTTGGGCCACTGCCGTTCACAACAGGCCGGAGTATTTTTCACAACGGTATAAAATGCTATCCGGCATAGTGTAGACATTGCCTTAGTCAATCGTCACTGTAGCAAGTAGCAAAATGATTTCAACCAACGTTCTAACGTCGCCTAGAAACATGAAGCAACCAGCTCCTGGTACAGCCCTGAACTCAGGCCGAAAATGGATCTTTGTCAGGAATGGAATCACGAATCCTCATTCCTCTTTACAATGCTTTAGAATTAGAGATAAAAAAGTGTTTAGGACTGAGGAGTGTATCGGTAAGGCATAATCCTGAACAAAACACCCAAACCGGAATTCAAGATATCCGATCGTACATTTTCATTTTAAACTTAACAGTCAGAACAACTCCCTACTAAATGTGCATAGTTCGGTTAAATTTTCATTTATTTAAAAAGCGGTCTTTATTTGTTAAAATGTCGCCTTAAACCTTCACCACTTCTGGTGAACTATATCCGTTTGTTTTAGGATAAACAGTCAGCTACGATTTTCAGAAAACTGACAACGGCTCACGAAAGATGTCTCCGTTTTACTGGAGAAACTGCCGATAAAGTTTCTCTTAATTAGAAATTATCCGACCAGAAAAGAAAACGCGATAAAGGAATAACGGAATGGATCGGAATCCCCCTGATAGGCAAACGGAAAGGAAACCACATATGTGAGGTCACACCTTTTTACTGGATTTATTTCTTTCATTTTTGATTCCTACGTATGACCGTTAAATTAACGCTATGATGAAGCTGTTCATCGTTTCTTTGCATGGTTCATTATTTTGAGATTGTCTCAATCGAACCCTCAACCCCGCCATCATTCTACTTTATCATGAGCTCATCACTAGGAGCGTACAACTGCCATATATTCCTGTCACGACGTTTTCATAGACCATGTTATTTAAAGATTGAATTTCCCGCCAATACCAGACTCCCGCTGGAGCCCCGATGACCAATCACAAGTCGCTGCACGTGCCACAAGTATCTGCACGTGCAGAGACTTTGTTTTCGCTCATTAAGGCTATGTCTACACTATGCCGGATAGCATTTTATGTCGTTGTGAAAAATACTCCGGCCTGGTGTGAACGGCAGTTACCCAAAACCGCCTCCATCTTTCCACTAGAATCCAATCCTTGCTCCTCGTTGTTGATTTCCGTTTCGGTTCCATTCTTTGTTCACACTACTCCAGAAAGTGTCACGAAAACCTATCCGATATGTGACGATTCACTTTCAAGACCGCAGCGGCCCAGCATCGCTCCGACGCAAAAACCGTGCCGAAATCATCGTTTTGAATGTGAACAAAAGCCCTATCCGATATGGTTTTCGTGCCGGCACAAGAGCTTTGATCTAGTCCTTGTTATACCTTACAGACTGCATCAAATCTTTGTGTTTTTGGCAACAGTATTTCAAATTCGTTTCCAGAGACTGTCCAAGCAGCTACTTCACGGTGTAAGAAAACGTTTCAAGATACAATGAACCGGGCGAAATGAAACTGAAATGAAAAGAGTTATCCGGTATAGTGTAGACAAAGTGTAGACACAACGCTCTCGTTGCCGTTGCCGTCCCCGCCGCTCTTTTTTCGGGAAAATATAGTCAAAAATAGATCGGTCTGTAAAAATGCCGCCCTAACATAGGCTTAGTATGGGAGTTGTACGCTTCGAATGATGGGCTCCTGACTATATATTGTGCAACTTTAAGGACAAGTTGGAAGCTACCGAGTTTCCTTACAAAAGATTATTTGGAAAATGAAAGTCGCTTGGAGATGTCGCCTCAATTATAACAAAAAGGACAAGGTTTGCAGCATGCGCTCGTAACAGACATGGAATTTTAGTCGGATTCTAACCAAAAAATTAACCACATATTTTGTCGCGTTTGAACAAGGAGGAACGGGAAGTTGTGCTACCGAAAATTCCATCCACGTCGCGACATGAGAACGTTAAGATTTTTCGTTTCTTTTGCTTAATTCTAGCAACCAAGAGTAAATTCGAAACTGAACTTCTGCCGCTCAACCACCTCTACACGAAAACTTCCAAGCCCAATTACAACGTATTTCAAAGTATTTTAATGTTCGCTTATGATTGCCAAATTAAACAAGATCTTCTTTGGGGAACTCCTTTACACTGCGTCTTCCTGCTAAAACTTCGGTGATTGGTGTATATTTTATAGCACTAGTTAGTAATAATTATAGCTTAAAAATTCTCCCTCAGCAAACAAAGAATAAAATAGCGCAAATGTTACCGATGAACTCGCCTCTCTGTCTGATAATTAGCCAATAAGCACGCAACAAAGTCGACAGCTTTTTTCTCTTTATTGTAGGTAAACCGCCTCACGATAAGCAGGCGTTAGCGTTCGTGATACTTGAGTTTGTGATAGAGCATTATCGCAACATTTATGTCTGAGCTGTAATTCATACAGTTTTACTTCATCCTCTCTTAGGTACGTTTGTTTAACTCCATATATAAAGCTTTATAAATTTTTGCTTTCACAAAACGCTTCAAACATCAGTCGATTTATTTGCATTCAAACCGTCCTGTGCTTCCGTTATGTGGGTAGAGCGTCGCCTGACGTCTCAGATATCAGCTGTGTAGTAGTAGATATTTTCTTATTCAAATTCAAATTCAAATGCAAATGCAAGGATATCCGAGATATTCTCCACCTCTGTTGTAGCCTGTCCTGATCATAGAAGTTGCAACAGCTGTTGATCCAGTTCACCCTTTTTGTTAGCAACTTTATTATTAATTCGGGGTATTTTCTAAATTCATTTTTGCTCCAGCTCACCTTTCCGTGTAGTCAAGCGTTTTAAGTTTTATCGTCACATTTCTTAAAACTGCTCACGATTCATAAGTTAAGGCGCACTTTCCAAAACAGGTACAAAGGCATGAAGCCTTCAACTCAATTACCTGCCTTGTGCGCAGTTTTCCTTGTTTATATGATCACATAAGGTTTTCCTTTCATTTTAGTAATTTTCTCTTCATCAGTTGCGTACGCGCTTAAACTGGCAAACAGCTGAAGACGCGGCCACAACTGATGTAAACAATTTGCCCGGTTAGGTTGAATTTCATTTCTGAATTAGAGTATACAATTAAATTAAGCCTGCTTGATTCCACATTCAAACTATTTTTATACTTCATACACTTAGAGAACACTTTGAAGCAGTACTGTCAACGTTGTACACGCGCACAAAAACTAAAATAAAATTTGCTTTGAACGTCATACAATATGATGACTTCTTAGGATGAAGAAAAAATAGACACGAAGTTTGAATCGTTCGTATCCGAGTGTCCTTTCAGAAGCAGTAATTATCAACATTTATTTCGGTTTTTTTTTTACTGTGGTTCAGTTTTAAAACAGCACAGTGGTAGTATTTTTTTTTGTTCAAGATGTTAAGAAAAGGAAAATTTGGAATTCTTTTCTTTAAGCTATTGCGTGTCTTGTTGTGACTGTTGATCGACAAATGAGTATCTGTCTTTCTAGGGACACCGGCTCTTTCATAATGCACAATTTTTTCGTGTAATGTGCTCTTTTATATTTGAACTGAGGATTAATGATTATACTGATATGATTTTCATATATTCATTCTCATATATTCCCACTCACGGGTATATTACGAACCAACAGAACGACCAGCTCCCACATGGCTTGTTAGCTCAGTCGGTAGAGCGCTGCACCAGTATCGCAGAGGTCGTCAGTTCGAATCCCGTAGAAGCCTGAATTTTTATTTTCAGGCTTTCAGTTTTCACTACTGCTTAAGTAGTGTTCATAACTCTGATGTTCAGTCACATGTTTAATCATTAATCCGCAGTTCAAATACATGATTTTCATATATTCATTCTCATATCTTTAATTTGTCGTTAAATATCCTTTAAGCAAGCAAACAATATTTCAGCGAAACAATTTCTGACCAATGACGTCATCAATCGGCCCACTTTTCATAAATTAACATGCATCAAACTCGACTGACTTATAATTGTGAAGACTGCTGTTCCTTCTTTGTTGTTAGCAAACTCGCAGTCCGATAAGCGGACATTACTGTCTGCAATGTGTGGTCATGCGATGGAGTTTTCTTGGCACATTTACCGTCGAGTTGCATTTCTAACAGTGATACTCCATTCAGTGCTAGGTGAGTCGTGAGTGTATAGTGTGTCCATTGTTAAGCCTTATTCAAAGCCTTAAGCCTTACTTTAGTATCGGTCGATTCATTTGTGACTCGATTTCCAACAAACGTTTGCTACCTTAAATTTACACGCAAACGCAAGTGTTACCACCACATTCCACATTTTTGTTTCACTTCCCTTGAACACGGAAGTTGTAACAGCCGTTGATTCAACTTTAGTGTTTTTATTGGAAATTTTAGCTTACAGTTCTTGTTTATCAGTTTTCCTGAACTTTCTAGTGTATTCCACAATTCTATTTATGCTGTAGTTTACTTTGATGCTAGGCTTGCCTAAAGAGGAATACTTAAGCCGACAGATCATTGGTTTTATAATAGATTTCTCTTGCCTTATGTTCAAAGACGCTTGTCAAATCTCCTTTCTTACAAGATGACATAAAGTTTCCTAACATTTCGGTATTTTTTCCAGTCGCATCCGTGTTGAAATATTCGAAGTAAAAAACCTCTGTAAGGTTGAATTGGATTTTAAAGTCACAATAGAATTTTTATCTTAACTACGTTCCATGGCCTCTTCAAAAATATTCTATGCAAACAAATTGTAAGTTTTTCTGCAATGCGTGCCATTATGGTAGAGCTTTTTTTTTACAACATTTACTGAAATACAACCGCGCGCATGCATAACCAACCTTTCATAGTTCAATTCAGTATCGCTCCGTTTCGTTTTTTCACTCCAAGTTTTCACAGTTTGGGATGACACAACGATAGTTACACAGCTTTTTGTTGTCACACGTAACATTCCCTGTATACATAGATAACTTGAAGTCATTTACTTGTTTTAAACGAACACATAGCTACTGGAACATTTCAGTACTTCTGAGTACTTTCAGTTCTTGAAAACCGTTTTCTTACACCAAGAATCAGCTTCGTGCACACACCATGCAAACGAATCCGAAATATTGTTGCGAGAACAAAAAAGAGTTTGATGCAATTGCAGAACAATTAATGACAAGATCACAAAATGTAAACTTGTGTGTGCTCGCCGGAGCATGCTTTTATTCACTTGTCACTCTTCTTTACAATAATTTAGAGACGGAAATAAAAAATGTTCAGGACTGAATAGTGTATCGGTAGGACATCACGCTTAACAAAATGATTTCAACCAAAGTTTTCACGTTGCGGAGAACGACGAAGCAACCAGCTGCTGTTACAGAGCCAAACACGCTCGGGCCAGAAAAAGAATCTTTGTCAGGAATGGAGTTAAGAATCCCCATTTTTCTTAGCAATTATTTAGAAATAGTGATATGAAAATATTCAGGGCTGAATATTGTATCGGTAAGGAATCATTCTTAAAAAAATAAACGCCCAAACCGAAATTCAAGATATCTGAGAGAAAATTTTCCGTCATTTCAAACAGTCATAACAAAACCGTTCAAAATTTGCATACCGTGGGGTTAAATTTTCATTAAGACGCAATTTTTATTTGATAAAATGTCACTTTAAACTTTCACCATTACTGATAAACTGTATCCGTTTGTATTTGGATGGACAGTCAGCTAGGATTTAGAGAGTACTACTAACACTTTATAAAAAATTGCCTCCTCTTCAATAACGCAATATATGACCGAAAAGGAAAAAGTGATAAACGAAGGGACTAAAGTTTCGTGCTGAGATGTTCTCCACGGGTCTCCGCTTTTCATGTAACTGCCATTTAGCCGTTGAACATTTTAAAGTATTCTAAACTTAACAAGGCTGACAAGGGGGGCGGAAATTCGTCATTTCAACTCTAATTGTCACCCGCACAATGGTTAATCAAGAAAGCCCTTGCTAAAGCGTTTTGGGCAAATAACACGAAATATTATTGATGAAAGTCATAAGATTCTGGGTACAAATGTCTCTTTTTTATACTTCGACAGAAAATATCGGAGATTTCGGATAACACTGTAGAATACTAGGCGGCTTTGGTCCACCCTATCTACATGTGTCGGATTGTTGTTCAATGTATAGCAATAAGTGGCCCTGTATTTTTTGTTTATCCACCTTTAGATGATAAATCGTGTGGAATTTTAGTTTGTTGGGAATAATTCTGGAATTAGTATACTTTTCAATCACTAGGTTGTCTAACGTTCCGGAAAACCAGAAGTGCTGTTGTATTCGTCCATTTGTGTACCAGCGTAGCTTCCACAACATACGCTGATCGTGTTATTTCGGTTTCACATTTCAAGTACGGTTAAGGTAGCGCAGGATTCTTGCTTATGAAAGCATGGAAGTGATAAAAATTCTGTTGAACCGTAGATTGACTGAATTACAAGTTGCCTTTAATACCGCAGATCTTTTGAACGTCTTTTCTTTTTACAACCTTTCATTTAACGCAAATCGATACTATAGTTTTACATTCTTGTAGAAAATCGGATACTAAAATTAACTGAGCACACAATCTTTGGTTTTAAAGTAGATTTCTCTTGCCTTTGTTCAAAGGCGCTTGTCAAATCTTCCTTGTGATAACATAACGCAAAGTTTCCCTAACTTCTGTTCTAATGGGGCCAGTCTCCAAATCCAACTGGAATGGTGTTCTTCATACCAAGGATGTACATGTTATGGACGGGTGAGACAGTGAAAACGTGACAATTGATTATAGCTACGTGATCTGGACACGCCTTCCAGTTCATTTCATGCACAACTTCTGTTACTCAACATGATCCACACGTTAGTTCTAAGACACATCTGCTAAAAAGGTGATGTACACCTTCCCTAAAGAAAGTGAAGGAAATTTGAGACGTTAAAGAGTCACGTGATCATTTATGTGATAGTTGCCCGTCTAAACGAGCTTTGATAACAAGTTTTAGTTTTTTTTTTAGCTCGTGTTAAGACTGTTATATAGTTTCAGAGATAGACCACCCACCGGCATTATAAATTTCACTTTAACTGACCCAGTACTCGGCAGTATAGGTGAGAAGGACTAGAAATGTTCCACTTTGTGAATTACTTTCCTCGTCACTAGAAACGGTTTGCTTCATGTGCTGTGGAGTGAGTAACATCGGTTATCACCGGTCTGCAATCTTGGAAAGTGAAAGGGATTTAATATTATAATGGTGATATTTCTGATAACTTTCATTACGACTGGTGAGTTACTTCTGTTATCATCTTTAAACCCTTCAGTTCTTGAAAGGAAATCTCGGTCCGTCGACAAACCCACCAACAGCATATCAGCTATCGGTTACAACGCATAGGCCATCACAACTTCATTTTGTTTTCTGGCCTCATAGGACAAGAGCTTGCATTTGCTAACTAAAATCTTTAATAGGGCAATCGAAAGCCAACTCTTTTTGTTTTACTGAGAAGAGTCACACAAAACATTATGGAACCCCTTAGTTGAAGTCAGCCTTGCCTCGTTTTGTCAAGTGAGTTCTTAATTATACTCCAGAGCAAAATGTTAAATTAACAAGACTCTCCAAGAGTGTAAACTGGCTATTATTGTTGCACTTTGCTGCAAGAATTCTTTAGGGTGTTGAAGTAGTCGTTAAAGCAGAATACAACTTTGGAAAGTGGAAAAACTGGAACTGGAATGAATTTTACCTGCTGTTTTTGCCATTTTGTCACTTGAAAGTAGTTCGTATCGAATACAGGCCATGCACTGGAAAGACAAAGGTACACAGTTTTCTCCCCGCCAAAACACATTTGCATAGAGTTTTGGTAACTGGATTTCAATTTGATCGACATATCGCTTGTTGCAGAAAATGATCGGAACGTATAAATTGAATGCGAATTAACATTATCCAAAATCCATCCAACTTTTGTGACTGCTTATTCAAGATTCTCCCCTACCCGCACCACACAAGAAAGACAAGCTTAATATTATAATATCCTAATTTTTTCTCGGTTCGCGTTTAAACATAAACAGTACATTGAACAGAAACACCAAAACTCGTTACACTGGCAACAAACCTGGCTATTGAACGGTTCAATGGTTACCTGATCCCACTCAAGTATTTCCGATTTGAAAAGCATGCGTGAATTTGCAGCGTGACGGAAAACATAAAATAGTGATATCTCCGTTTCTACAAGGCCTACAAACAGTTTATGCACCGTCTAATGATGAAAAATGTTTTTGAAAGAAATGATCATAGCATTTTTGTTTTTATTTTTAGCATACGACGACGAGCGTGAATTTGTGGCGATACACCAAACACAAACAAAAAAGGCAACCGAGCTGCAGAAATAATTCTGAACTCTTGGCCAAAATGACGTTTAATGCAGACTTGGCAAAAACAAACTAACTTCTGATCTGTACGCAGCTCGACCAACAGACAATGCAACCTCACAAAACAACTTCAAACTTTGATTGACAGCAAGTATTTTCGGACATAAGGACACAGATGGTAGTCTATACCTGGGCCACAGGAAGCCCAGTGAGAAACGGAGTCATGACCGATACAACTCTTACAGCTCTCTATTATTCACATAGAGAGATTTCTTTTGTCGCTGAGATCTACCCTCTTGTACTGGACGTAAATACTGGCTGCGGTGTAAAAGTGTCAGCACAATATAATCAAACTTGATGCCTCCACCCGATGGATTTGTAGTTAGATAGATATTGAGATCTTTAAAGGCAACTCTAATGGTTGAAACCTCCTTGTATGTGACTCGCTAAACGCAGGAATCCTGGCTTTGTGCAGCACAGGGAAGTTATTTTGAAAATAGCAACGAAGCAATACTAAAATCACGCCACAAAGGAAAACATGTATGTTGTTGTGGTCTGTTTAGACTGAATGCATAGTAAGTTTCCCACATCCGCTAAGATAGAATGATACCCGGCGGCGTAACCTGAGGCACAATAAAATTACGAATACTTCAAATACTGTTACAAGGTTAACACAATTTCTACATTATTTTTACAGGCTGTGGTAGAGTTTCCAACAACACCCTGTTAAGTCCTGGATATGCTAACAACTATCCAAACAACATAGACTGTGCTTATTCGGTTGATATTCCACACGGCATGGCGATGAAGATAACCTTTAACTATTTTGACTTGAAGTATTATCAAGTCTGGCCCTGCAGGTAAGCCAAATATAAATTACTTTCACAGTATTATATTACAGCAGGAGCCCATTACGGGCTCCTGATTACAGAACCTCGATTTTATGATAATTTAGAGTTATTGTGTTGTCTGTGGATGTCCCGGGGAAGTAATCTCACCGTTCCCCGAGGTTTTCTCACTGTTTCAGAAATAACTCACAGTTGCCACGGTATGCAATTTAAGTAGACGTAAGAGCAACCCCAGTCGTGTCTCTATTGCTTGCGTTCTCCCGCGTTTCACAGACGCTGTTCACTTGTATAAATTTGCTTTGAGATCTGACTAATTCTTTTGTTTGTATTTCCAGGGTCGGATTTGATCGAACGAAATTTCTTTTAAATGCGCTTTAATTATACCCAGATGGAACTTTTGATCCGTCATATGCGACATTTTCATATAATAGTTGCCTCCCGGTGGATTACCGTTTGCTGTCCATTCGTTTATTGTTCGGCCATAATGGTTGGGTTTGCACGGTTCACAGAACAAGCGCGACATTAAATGAATCTTAAACCACTAATACATAAATATACATATACATACATACATACATATATATATATATATATATATATATATATATATTTCAATGCGGACTTGAAAACATAACAAAGGGAATTAAAATCATAGAACCAGAGTAAGGAGTATTCTTGTAATCTGTTTATTGATCATGAGGTTGTTTTGATCACAGGACACTCAGGCTCAGAGAGTGTTTATAACGACCGTTGAGCCGTATCGCAATAGAGCTAATTGTATGAGAATTTAATGGTAATAAGTATGTAGGAATAAAAAATAAATGAAAAAAATGCAATAAAAATGTATAACTTTACATATGTGGTTTATTTAGTGTGCCTGTCATGTTCCGTTGATAACTGATTACCGTTAAATTCTCATACAAACCCTTGTAATTAAAGCTATTAATTAACGGTTCATCGGTCATTAAAACACTCCCTATTCTTAGGTTACCTGTGTCTTTTCGTAAATTTAATAATTTATAGTGTCTTGGTTTCTCTTTGAGACTGAAGTCCTTTGCGTATTTTCTTCGGAAAGTCACTAAAAATCATTCCATTAATTAAAATTTCAGAGCAACGTACAGATCAGCAGCTTTATTCTGTGACTTCTTATTCAATTTAGTTTTGAATAGAAAACCTGAGCGAAATTTGGCTGAAACCAGTGCAACTGAGAACAAAGGAGTAAAAAGGTTTCAGAGCGCGCGAGCGAACCTTGATTTTAATGAGACAAGTAAAACTAA
>JAEMWC010000553.1:472500-515000 GCA_016490735.1 Pachyseris speciosa | reverse complement strand
TTGAGATTTACCTCGTAGTGAACGTTACTAATGAATACTAATGCTAGTCTCCTACGCAGCCGTTCTTTGTCTCGTTACGCAACGCCTCCTAGCAACTCTTACGGTTGAAACTTCCCTGGGTATATTGCTCACTATACGGAGCAACCCCCGGCTTTTTGCAGCAATGGGAAAGTTATCTTTATTTTGGTTGTTAATTTCAAAATAGCAATAAAACCCTACTAAAACCACACCACATGCAAAGCAAAATACGTTGTTGTGGTCTGTTTAGGCTGAATGTTTAGTAGGTGTTGGGTTTCCCACATCAGCGAAGATAGAATGATCCCCGGTGGCGTACCCTGAAGCGCTATTAAATTACGAACACTTAAAAATTTTTACCAGCTTTTCCTTTTATTAATTTCTACACTGCAGGCTGTGGTAGAGTTTCCAACAACATCCTGTTAAGTCCTGGATATCCTAACAACTATCCAAACAACACGGACTGTGCTTATTCGGTTGATATTCCACACGGCATGGCGATGAAGATAACCTTCAACTATTTTGACTTGGAGTATCATCAATCCTGCAGGTAAGCCAGAACTAAATTGCTTTCACAGTATTATATAACAGAAACTCAACTTCGTGAGTTACTGTGTTGTATGTGGAAAGTAATTTCACTGTTGTCAGGTATTTGTCCCATCAGGTTTTGTAACGGCTTCTGAGGAGACTCCCAGTTGTTTTCAATTAATTGTACGTAATGGCAAACCCATCCGTGTCTCTTTTGCCGGCTTTGTTTCTCGTTTCACAAACGCTGTTCACTTGTATTTCCTTTGAGATCGGTTTGTTTACGTTTGTTTGACCTGGTTACATTTCCAAGGTCGGGTTTGATCGAACGAAATTGCTTGAAAGCCGCTTTAGTTATACTTAGGCCAAAGGTGGACTTTTGCTTGCCATATCCAGACAGTAGTTGCCTCGTGCTGGCTTACCGTTTCCTTTTCATACGTTCATTGTTCGGGGCCATAATGGTTGGCTTTCCACGTTGCACAGAAAAAGCGCGACATTAAAAGCCCCATTTATACTACAGAACATTACACTAGGCTCAGTAATTCCTTCAGCTTAAAAACCCCTATTTGCAAAACCTCTGCATTTCAAGCTTCATATTTTAATAGGATTGTAAAGTTATGGAATTTTATGTGTAAATCTGTGCCTGATAGTAGCTTCTCCAGTATCGATGTTTTTAATAACTTTTTAAAAAAATAGGTCCGCAATGCGAACATGTGTGGCTTACGAAATTTAGCTGCTTCGATGAGAAGCTGAAAAACTATTAGTATGTATCTGTTCTCTTATCAAGTTTCTATTAGATCTACTTGTGATTACTGTTCTATAGTTTTCCATATTGTTCCTGTCAATCAATAAAACAACAGTTCCTGAGTTCCTGAAATCCTCATTTTCGAGATGAGGGTTATTGGTCAATCTTTGTTATGGAAAAATCTCATTTTCACAACAAAGGTTGCACATGTAGCGTCGCTTTGAAAGTGAGGATTGTAGGAACTAAAAATCTCGGCACCATCTCCCGTAGTGGCCTGATAGATTCAAGCACGATTTTGTTTTGTTTATGTAACCAGGTGGAATTGAGTTCTGAAACTTGTTTGTAGTTTGATCTTCTTTTCCAAGGGAAGTGATGTGAAATAAACTCTAGGGAAGCATTTCATATGAATTTTTTTTTTATTTTGTGTACCAGCACATGAACACAATACTTAAAAGAAGGGCCGAGACATTCAGCAAATGATGTAACCTACACTAGAAGCCATTGGGAGCTTGATTTGGTTTAAATGTACGACTACTTTTGGACAATACATACATGTGGTAACATAATGCTGAGCCTGGGATTTGTTGTCCATTAGGCCACAAAAGTTCTATTTTCAGTTGGTTGAGACCAAAACATTCACAGTTGTATTTGGGTATGGTGGGAATGATTTTACATAAAGAACACAGAAAAAATAAGTTGAGGGAGGTGGATATGGGGTTGCAAATGGAAAAATTTAGGAAAAAAAGACAGGTGCACAACAAGATAAGAACACAAGCAATATTTTTAATGAATCATATGTTGAGTAGTATTCTGAACTAACATTACATTAACATTGCCAATAATTTTTAAGCCAAAAAGATTTACAATTTGACCTGGAGTGTTTTATGTAACAGAAAGTTCAATAGAGATAGCCTGTCACCACAATAGATTCCAGAAACAGTAAACAGAACAAAAAGCCTGCACTATAACTCATTCAAATACAAAAGTTCTGGTTTCATCACTGCACACAGCATTCCATTTTTAGCTGCACGAGGTAGTATTTTCAAATGTGCATAACAACAGGGACACTGATCCATTCTAGGTTATCAATACTTCTTTTATTTATAAGCTTAATTAGCAAATATTGTCCTGCAATCGGGTTTGACAGTCTTAACTTTTCAGCAGTTGTAACACACTGTCTATACCACATTATAAATTCGGTAAACCAAAACGCTACTTCATTCGACATTTTGTATTGTCCAACAACTTGTTTCAACGTTTGTAATATGAAACATCATTAGCATTATATTCCAAAAACAATCTTTGAAACGCGACAGAGCATCTTTTCTTTTTAGGAAATTGTCATGAGAGCCGATTCTTGATCGGTATTGTTCAACAGAGATTCCAATTTCACTTACTTCTGATGAAATCGTGGGCTAGCAGACTCTTGTCAACTGTACACATCGTCCAATTCAACGGCAACAGCATCGCAAAGACAACGCAAGCAAAGAAGAACCTCTTTCGCTTTCAAGTAATTTAAGAGACTCTTTCAAGAGGGTCTACTGAGCAGATTCAAGCCGTTAATACAAATGTTATCTTGCGAGAGTCAATTCTTGGTTTTCAGTCACGCAAGTAAAAAAATAAAATCATCAACCATTTGATAGATAAAGTCAAGAAATTGACATATTGTAGAATAATAATAAATAAACAACATGCTAAAGTCGCAGGGCTGTGCGGTATCCCCTACTCGAGTTATTCGGCAAAGTGTACCACTCAAAATTATAAAGTTTTGTACGGAAACGCCATGTTAGTGTCCCTTTGAGGGCTCAAATATGGCGGCCGGAAACGAGTGAAAACATTTGGAATTTACTTTTGCTTTCTCAAAGGCTTTCTTCTTTGTTTTGAGCTTGCAAATATTCACATAGACGCTTCTCTTATCATGTTGGCTTTTCAGACCTAAAAAAATACGCGGGGAATCGATGTTTTCATGTACGTGACATGCTTGTGAGCAGACATGTTTATGTCACACACGGTAATAAAATCTAAAATTCAAATTGCTCTATTTTCAAAACAAAGCAAGCTACCGAGCTAAAAACATGCAAGCAGATACATTTCTAAAACGTCTTTTACGTGATGAAGCTAAAAATGCAAAAGTTTGTTTAATTTTTAATTTTAGTTTTTTATGACGTCATGTGAAACCCAAGAATAGATGACTCCAAAGATTCAATGTGAAACATTCAATGTTTTTGAAAGATTCAATGTGAAACAAAGGTCAGAATGTTGGCCTCTGGGAGTACATCTGCAGTAAGAAGTTAAGCCGTCTGTAGGAAAGCCGGCGTGTGAAATCTAAGCAACGAAGATAAACGAGTAACTGAATTTACACAAATACAAAATGGCCGTTAGCCGAGCGTAGACTGGAACCTATCTAAACCATGTGACTAGCTCTTTGTTCACCGTGACAAATCCAGCCATATATATCTTGGGCGATGACATAGAGTGGTTTACACTTCGTGTAAGCCACACAACAAACTCTGACGAGCCTTTTGTGTACAACATTTGACGTGGAATGCCCGTGCACTTGGTCTCTTGTGAGATCGTGCGCTTGCCACCGCTCATAGTTCACATGCTGATATTATTTGTGTAAGTTCTTAGATTTTTTAATTGTATTTTCTATATGGGCGGCACCTCGCGGGGCCCGTTGGTCTCGTTCGTGCTCGTCCATTTGGGTGTTTTATCTTTTCTTTTGCTTATTTTCCCTTAATAGATTATTTATGTACTATAATTGAAACCCAATAAAGTTATTAAAAAAAAAATGGGTCCGGACCACCCCCAAAAAAATTGGTACAGACTAATTTTTTTAACCATTTACACGGCAATTTCGAAGAGCAAAAGGGTTCCGAAATCGTTTTTTTTTTTTTTTTTTCTCGGTTTTGGGGCGATAGGCGCCTATGGCCCCAAAACCAGAAAAAAGCGAGTCCGGATCCGTTTCATGCAAACATGGTATGGAAGGTTTACACGGCAAAAATATCTGGTCCGTACCAACTTTTTTTGGGTCCGGACCCATTGTTTTCTGTAGTGTAAATGGGGCTTAATCACTCATATAGCTGAAAGCTCTAAGCAAAAGGTTCGTTACGAGGAAATAACTTTTTTTCCGACACCACAGCTAAAACACCATTTAAAGATAATGAGAATTACAACTGAAAATTCTGAAAAAAAAAACTGAATAAAGATTTCACGAATTGTTCTGAAATATGCCTCTACACTACATTACCGGGTATTGAATTGTATCTTAGGTAGCTCGATTAGTGACTGACTTTAAGTATTATTAATAAGTTTTAATTAAAGTGATATATTCGTCGGTATGAACGCTTTTCTGAAAGTTTTTGAATCATGTAAAAAGAGACAGCTTTTGTTTTTCTAAGGTCGGAAAATTAACTCTGTATACCTATGAGTCATTTCTCATCACATCTTATCACGAGCATAAACATTTTCTTGTCTACAGGTTTGACTACTTAAGCATAAAGAATGAGAATAACGAGGACTTTGGTAAATATTGTGCTATCCGTTCTGGAGTAGGCGTTATTGTCACTGGACACTTTGTCAACATATCCTTTCAATCAGATTACAGTTGGAGCATGATGGGATACAACTTATCTTTCTCTGCTATTGCTGATTTTCCTGTTTCTGGTAAGTACAGTGAGCATGAAATTTTATGCTTGGATAGCCCATCTAAAATATTACTTTTGCTCATAAAGTAAAGATATCCCTTCCAGATGTTGGGATATTGGAGGGTGTCAAACGTTAAGCAAAGACCCAAATGTTTTCTTTCACGAAATGCCTAAATTGAAGAAGCCGAAAACAGCTCAGAAAAATTTGCCTCCATTTCAATAAATATCACATAAATTTCCTCTCAGTTAAAAAATATTCGCTTCTTATATAACTGCCATTTATTCGTTGAACATTTTATGATATTCTAAACTTTGTAATGCTGCCAAGTCGTCGCAAATTCGTTATTTCAACTGCGCTTGTCACCCACAAATGCTTACTTAGCTCAGGACATCTCTCGTTGTCGCGTTTTGCGCAAAGAAATGAAATTGAGAACGCCATAAAATCCGGGGTATACCGTATTTACTCAATTAAACGCCGCGGCGGTTAAACACGTTTCTCTTTTAAATAGTATTTGCAAATGATCTACCGTAATTGTTGTCATGAGAAAGATGACTTTGGAATAAACACCCCCCTCCAATAAATACCGCCCTTGATAAAATGCCGCATCGGGCATGCTCAAAATTTAATAAAATTCCAATATGTCACTTTTTTTGCCGAGATAGAATTGTAATTGTCTGGCTTGTACGTGCACTTGTGTTTTTGTCTTACAATCCTCGAATAAAAGCCCCATTCTTCTGATTGGGTGCGGCGTTTATTGGTACTTTTGCTTCCATCTGCGGCGTTAAATCGAGGGCGGCGTTAATAATCGAGTAAATACGGTAAACGGCCTTTTTTACTGGAGGGGCTCATATCATTCGGCTGAGAATATCGGGGATTTCAGTGAGCAACTGTAAAATTAATACTGGGCCGCTTTGGTCCAACTCATTTAAGATGTGTCGGACGTTCTTGAAGAGGCATATCACAATTGCCTTTACCGTTATTCACTGAATGACAAAACGTCGACTGCATTTTATAGTCTAGCCAACTCCTGGTACAAAATTGAGTACGTGCAACTGGATTTTGTTGGGAAGAATTTCCGGCATTAGTATACTTCTCGATTACTAGGTTGTCCTGACTTTCCGGAAAATTAGAAGAACCGTTATATTCGTCCACTTCTGTACCAGATTTTACTGTAGTTTCTCCAACATACGTCGACTGTGTTATTTCCATCTTAAAAATAAACTCTTAAATTAAACGGATTTGATCCCATTTCCAGTACGGTTTAATGTAAGTTTCAGCACCTAAACATTTCCAACATTAATTTCAATCCGGAATGTTTGGACGAACGGACAATTCCGCGACGCGACCACCTCAACACTTAAATAATGGCATTAGAACAAAGTTTGACCCATCGAGGCGACAGCAGTAAAATTTGTTCGAAGAAAACGAGGTAGTTTTGCTTGTCTTTTTAAAAGAACAGTTAAGCTGTTCAATGAACAAAGGTCATGAATTTAGATCCAGCAAGAAGAATATCCTACGGCAACAAATTTACAGCTCCATCGGGTATTTAGACTCTTTGCGTCATTGCCATTAATTCAGCAGTACTGATTCCTGTAAATTAATACTGGGCGTATTGCCAAGCTTATAATCGCTGAATCGATTCCAGTTCACATCATGCGGGCGATGGGCTACTTACAATGGCCAAACGAACGGCCAAACCACACATCATTCATACCCGGGAACGAAACATTAAAGTCGAACCATATAATTAGGTGACTGTCTGATTAGTAAGTTCCAGTTTTAACTTGGACGAAGAGTTTCTCAAAAGGTGGTCGATGGCATCTACACAGATAAAATAAGCCAATTAACGCATGAGAAATTTGACAGCTAGGGTGGATTGACTTCTGTATGCTAATAATAGAGAAAAGCTTGCCTTGTGAAAATGTTTTAGGCTTAAGGTTGGCGTTTACCATCTTACAATGGAGTTCAGTTTATCGCAAGCTCTACTTTGGTGTTGTTATTCTCGAGGCTGAATTTAATCTGGCTTCAATTGAGTATAGTTTGCAGCTTCAATGTGTCCAACTTAAAAATTAACCAAACTACGTTGACTTCCTGTTCTGAATTTGGGTAATTACTGAGGTGTGACAACAGACCTATTTGCGGGGGAGTCACATATTACGGCTTTCGTTTTGGTTCACTTTATCACAATGATCCTAATGAAAGTACAAAACATTTTAGTAACCGAAAGCCTCCATTTCAAATATTATCTTTCTCAGTTTCTTTAATTATCCACAGATATATTTTCCACTTAATTTAATGCGTGAGGTTAATTGCTTACTGCACGTTGTTAGTGCCGGTGATTGATAAACCGCTCAGTAATGGTGATCTCTGATCAAAATCGACTAATACATGAACAAGTGGCTCTTTAAAGCTTCCAAAATCTGATTGGGAAAGAAAAAGTCTTGTATATACCTTCTATGGAATATTCCTTCTCGCTAGCTTGTGCTAAGGTGTTTACGTCACCTGTGTAAATACACTCAGTATACCTTCATCATCGATCAGGCTGCTCTCTAAATTAGTATTTTGAAGTAGCGCGGGTTTTATGGAAAGTACATTGGCATTTTATAATATAATTAATTATTGCACAATATGATATGAGGTGTAAAAGAATTTGATGTACAGAAGTGAGTAGTGTTTTAAAAGCTCTATTTTACTAACGGTAAAATAGGGCTAAATTTGTCCTCAGAAATTGTTTGAGGTAAATATATTAAACGCCGGCGGCAGGAAAATGTTCTTTGTTTCAAACTAGAAATGAAAAACAACAACAACGATAATAACTTTAAATTGAAATTAAACTTTCTTCATATAGTAAAAGGGTCAGTAAAATTTAATCGGATCCCTAAAAGCTCTTAATATTTAATCGTGTCATCCTTTATCCATAATTTACTCTACCCGATGTAAACAGCTGTTGAACTCACTGTGTTTCAAAATATTTGTTTCCACTAAAATAAAATGTTACTATATAGACCATTCTAAGTTCTCACTGACACCTGAGAGAATTTCACACGACGACGGATTTGTCTTATAAAGAGTAACTCAAAACTCACCTCACTTTAATATCGGTAGATCCATTTGCGACTGGATTTCCAGTATACGTTTTCCACTTTAAATTTTCGCACAAACGCAAGCTTTTCCAGCACATTACACAATCAGTTTTGTTTTCACGGCTTCTGTCTTCACAGAAGTTGTCAGAGCCGTTTATTCAACTAAAATGTGTTTGTTAGCAAGTTTTCTAAACTTTCTAGTGTATTTTGAAATTCAATTTATCCTGAAGTTTTCTTTGATACCATAGTTTTACATTCTTGACGAAAGCCGAATATTTTTACAACATGACCTTTAATTTGGTTTTAAAGATTTCCTTTTGCTCTTAGCCGGTTTGAAAATAGCTTCTCAAATCTTCCTTGTTTATAAGATGAAGCAAAGCTTTCCTTTCGTTTCTGTACTTTTTTTTGTGCATACTTGTTGAAATACTGATATAACTGTCACAAAGAAAATTATGCTCCGCAATATTCAATACAATTTTAACGTCCTCGTTCAATGGCATCTTCAAACTTTTTCCATCTTAATCCTCCACCTTCAAACAGCTTCGTTTACATTCTAAGCAAAAACACTGGACGTTTTTCCTGCAGTGCCTGACATTACGGTGGAGCTATCTCATAGCATTTTTGTCGAGTTGCATTTTTTACTGCGTTTCCTAGTTGAGTGTTAGGTGCCGAGTTTGATCTGATCAAGATACATCCTCCATAAGGTGTCATAAACCGCTCGTCTTCATAACGAGCTTGAAGAAATGACCATATTCGGTCTGTAATTAACTTGCTTCTGGCTCTTTTAATCAGCATATTTATTTCACAAATTCTCTTGTTTTGCTTTTGGTTTTGATTCCCTTCATCGCAATAGTTGTAGCTTCATATACTCTCAGGTATTTTCCTTTTTACACTCCCAAATTTTTACGTAGTTGAGATAACGAACGATAACGTTAGAGAACTTTGGACATCACACGTAACATCCCTCGTATCATTGTATAAAGTCTTCGGCTTTTACTGAATTATCTGTCTCGTGTTAATTTTCACTTGCATGCTTCTAGCGAACGTGGGGCTACTGGAATATTTCAGTACTTTTATTTCCAGATGTATACATGTTTAAATGATCAGACAGTGGCTTTCACGAAAACAGATAATACTGAGGGATGTAAAATGGTTTCTTTGTGAGAGCACTGTTTCATTTACCCCGTTTCGTTGCATGTTGACTGAAAAAGTAAGCGAAAAAACGGACTACGCTTCGGTGTCATCTTGGCACCATTATCAAGTGAAGAATGCAAAGGAAAAGAAATTAATACTAGAAGCAAATTCATTCTTTCGGTACCCACTCATCGCAGGTTTACGGCAGGTGTGTAGAGTGTAGAACTGTTTCGGGCAAACTTTGGAGATAACTGTTTAAAGAGAAACAAATCAATCACATAAGAAAGTATGCCTTGTGTAGTAATTGTGTTTAGTCTCCCCGCCCGCCCAGACTAGACTACGGTTTGCTAGAGAACTGCGCGATCCTCGGCGCTTGGCCTGTTTTACAGTCTATACAAAGTTACGATGTTAAGACAGGAGCCCATGTTGCAGGAATTAACACGCCACAGGGACATGTGGCAAAGACGAACACACGCTTAGTAGTCCATCGTACTTTCCGTTTCCGTTACTTTAATAGTTACGCTTGTTTTTTATTCTTCCCAAGTTTCTCCCAAGCCAGGTCCCTGTGATTATTACAATACAAAATGTTTTCGCGTTCTTATCAGCGTTGCCTATTGTTCTCTTGTTTTACATGCAGGATACTGTAGTGACCTAGATCTTGGAATGCAAAGTGGTTCAATCCCAGATAACAGGATAAATGCTTCCTCTGAGCTTAACGCCAGCACACCATCCAAGAATGGCCGATTGAACTATGCAGCTGGATCATCATGGTGTGCATCCACAAATGACAGTAATCCATATCTACAGATTGATCTGCAGACACCTCACTTCATCTGTGCTGTGTCCACTCAGGGGAATGCTAAAGCAGATGAGTGGGTGGAGACATACACACTACAAACATCCAGAGATGGAAAAACGTGGATAGATTATAAGGACGGAGGACAAGTTGAGGTGAGCTGTTTGAGTAGTGTGTATATAGACAGTATTTTAATCATGTAGTGTAAAAAATACGAGATGCGTTTGAGAGATATCTTCTTTACTTAAAGGGTGGTTAAAAACGATATACAACTACTTGGTAGACGGCTTGTACATTTGTATGCATACGTTGTTGTCGATCATAGTTTGTAATTTATTAATTTTTTTCCGAATTTCAGGTTCTTAAGGGAAATGTCGACAGTGCCACAGCAAATAAGAATTTTATTTACCAGGGAGTCTTAACAAGGTGGTTGCGATTCTTGGGGGGAGGTAGGCACGGTGCGTTCTGCATGAGAGTGGAAGTGTTTGGAGTGAAGCAAAAACCAGGTAAAAGAACGATGATGTTTCATGTGACTCTTTCCGATCAAAACTGCTTTTAACAGTTTATCTTAATGTTTCGAGTACTTTTTATTACTGTGTACTGATGCTTTGTTCAGTGTCGCTGGATGGCGAATAATCTCATTTAAGGGAGCAATATCAAAGAACCATGGGAATTATTATGGTCCCCAGTTAGTAGGGAAACACTACTCAATTAATCCACCAGGGAATTTGATAACATTGAAAATGTAAGAGGTATTAAATTAAAATATTGTATTTCTGCAATATTTCATAAACAAGTCAAGGCATTTTGTGAGTAGGTTAATTCTGTTTTAAAAAGTCGAAAGTTATGTTTCGTAAGAGCAATAGAAAATATATTTTCATTACTGGAAGTGCCTGTATGTTTACGTCCTGGACAAGATCGATACCATTAAAAACATACGTGTAAGGTCACCAGGTTGCTGGAGTGGGTTTGTAATGTCAAGGTTGTAGATGTTGTAGCGGCTTCTACAATAAACTTTTCATTCCTTTACCAGGGATTGTACAAATAACTCAACAAACAACCAAACAACAAACTCCTTTCCTGATCTGGGTTAGAAAAACACCGAAAATTTGGCAAGTAAATTAATACAAAAAGGCAATACATTCGTTTTAGCCCGTATAATCAGTTTTGCTTCTTTACATTACTTCACGTTTTTGCCGTGTACAGTAAACAAATCATTTATTTCATGAATTGAAATGATGCTCTTTGGATTGCTAACAGAAAACATCGCTACTGGCAAGGTTACAGAACAATCTTCCACCTACAGTGACAATTACACCAATGGTACATCAGCTAAAGCAGTGGATGGGAATTCTGACCCTGATTTTAAACAGGGACATTGTTCGCGTACTTTGGAAGACAGTCCCAGCTGGTGGCGAGTGGATCTGGGTGATCGCGTTCCAGTGTTTGAAGTGCGCATAGTCAACAGGCTTGTGTGGTCTTCTAACAAGTCATCTAACATGAGCAATCGGGATTACAAAATAACATTAGGTGAGCACCTTTGCAGCGATCAGTGTAGAAATGCCTAAAAAAAACTAATGATTTCCAGAATTTTAGCGCTGTTATTTTCGAAGATAACTCTTCAAAAGTGTTTTTCATGCAAATTAACAGGAATTTTCAAGTTTAAGTCTCGCCGGCGTTTCTCGCTATTTACAGTCAAGGCTTCTTGTGGACGCTCGCGCCAGTTGTTTTTGAGCATCCCTGATTAGCAAGAAAGGCGTGTCGCAATCTCACCCCACGTCATACATCGAACGCGCAGGCCTAGGACGAACTGGAAACAGATGTGCCGCTGCTGAGTGGCCGTAGTAGGTCTCCATGGATCTAACTCTTTTGAGTGCATGGTGGAACCTGATTTTCTGTTGATAGACCAGGTCCGTTACATAGGTTGTTTACTATTATAAAAAAAAATTCCGGAAATTTCGCTTTTGAATTTTCGTTCGAAAAGAACATTACGTGTTGTTTACCAATTTCGGATTGGTGCGCCGCGCTAAAATGGATTCTAGTTACAACATGAAAAAGGCCTGAAACTAGTACGAAACATGAGAAACTTATAAATAGTAAACGAATTTCCATTGGGAACGTCGCAACCGGGAAAACAGGACTACCTTTTCAGAATTTCCGTTTGTCCCGGGAATTTTCCTGTGGAACGAACCAAAGAAAGGTTTACCATTTACATCCCAACCGGGAATTTTCGGGAATTTGTGGTAAATGGTAAACAACCGCTGACCATACTCACTCTGTTTTCACAAAGGGAAACACAATTGAGTGTAAGAAGCTTTAATGTTTCTGTTTTTCTACTCTCGTTGCATCTCATTTTTCCAGTGTGCTGTTGAACCACTAGCCTTACTGCATTTGAAAAGCCGTAAATTCTTTCTGTAAGAATTGCAGAATGTGATTGAAATGTAGACACACTGTTTGAGTTAAGACAACACCGAAACCTTGATTAGATCAGAATAGACTGCAGAGGGCATTTTTTTTGGTTACTATAAAGCGAGATAATCTACTTTTGCATTAATTACCGTGGTGTCCCGGCATAAATTTTCGAGACGACTCTGGTGAAACCCGATTTTTCTTTCTTTTCTTTTCTTTTCTTTTCTTTTTTTTTTCTTCATTCTTTTCTTTTTGTAGTTTTGCCTGTCTGACACGATTTAGCCAATTATTTTGCCAATTTCCAGTCCATTATTCTCTCTTTAACGTGCAATTCAAATATTTTTCCGCTGAATAATGAGCTGGAAGCGGTTGAACAAAAGCATTAGTTGCCTTTCATTACCTCACCATTCAAGCGAATGGATCATAAGCAAGGGAGTGTTATTACCTCCCCTGATATGCATGTTTGAGTTGAAAGGTTGTCGGCCAACAGACATCCTCGGACGATTGATGTTCTCAGTGAGAGAAACAGAGTGCCCGGAAACGGAAGTGACCCTTATAGCCAATTTCTCTTGTTATAGGTTATGCGCTAGGTATTAACGATCTCTGTCATCTCTAGATTCCACGGGAAAGCTATCGCAACGATACTGCACCGGACGGAGACAAAATGGAGAGTTTTGTTTTGTGTTTTGTTTTTTTGTTGTGTTTTTGGTCGATAAAAGTGGCCTTTCCATTTTAACAGCTCGCCAATTTCGCTTTTAGAAAGCGTACAAGATATGACTGTACGGAAGGACCCTATCACCTGATAGTGCCTTCTCCAATTACACATTGGGCGCTTTCCATTTGAATGGAAAACCGGGGAGAATTTTCTGTTAAAAGGAACAGGGCAAATTTTCCTCAATCAAAATGAAACAGGACGAGCGCGTTCCTTTTGCACTGAGTCACTCCTTAAGACACTGGGTATTAACCAAAACACCACCAAACCGCACGTTAATTCATCAAGGAGCATGGAACTAGTGGGACGCTGCAAATGGTACAGGATTTTTCCATAATCCCAATAAAAAACGAGAAAAGAGGAATACCTCAGAAGGTATTCCTTTTTTTAGAAAAATTTCCAGTGGAAAAGTCTGTGCCATTTGATTTACCACCGGAACAACCGGGTTTCCGTGAAAAAGGAAAGCGCCCATTATGAACTATTTACATCAATATGATTATGAGAAAATTCTTTGTCCGACAGTGTCCTTGTGTGGTATGAATACCATCACGTCAACCAATCATATAAGATATTTATGAGCTTCCATTTGTGTTAGCAGTATTTGGTTTGTTTTCGTTTGTTTGCTTGGATTGTTTTCTTGGGTGTCTGTAGGTGGAGCGGGTACCTCAGGCCAAGCCATCACCCTCTTTAGAGTTGAAGCTGTTTTGTTTTATTTTACCCTGTATGCGATAAATTAAAATTTTCACATGTGTCGCCATATCTCACCAGCACACTTGTCTATAATTTGGCGATTATCGATCATTTGCTTCTTTAAGCAAATCGTGAGACACCTGTGGATGCGTAAGCAAAAGTACAGTTACTCGGTCATACTTGACGATGCGATTTTCAGTTTGTGTGAAGAGTATGGGATGAGAATGGGAACGACTGAGAAAAGAGGGTTAGAGGATTGGGTGATTGGGAACATTTATGACTTTACAGTCCTGACGAAGCTATCCACTGAAACTTCAACTAATTTAGTTGTTTGTTAAATTGCAGGGGACAGTTCAAATGTGACAACCAACCCTGAGTGTGTGGGACGTTACAGTTTTACCGATTTTATAGCATCAGCGGTTTGTCACTTTAAACACAGATGGAACTTCTTATATTTTGGCTCTGGCAGATATGTTGGCATCATAACCACAAAAAGACTGTTTCTTCAGCTATGCGAGGTGGAAATCTACTCACGAGGTAACTCTAAGAACAGTTTTAAGCTGTTTACTTCCCTCATCTTGTTGGATTTCCTCTTTTAAATCGAGGGGGGTGGGGGGGAGGGGGAGTGGGGGAGGGGAGGGGCTGCCACCCCCTTTAGTAATTTAGGCAATAGTTTCAGTAGCTTTCATCCGGGCGCAAAAGGCATTCAGCAACGGATATTTCGTTTATTTTTATATTTTTCTTCTGTTTTGTCTGAGACTGAAATAAAACTTTTGAGGTTTGGTGGGCATATCAAGATTGATTTGCCATACAAAATTCTGTGTTTTGAAAGTATTTTTATAGTTCGTTTATAGTCTATATTCAGCGATTATTTGTTGACTTCAATAAGTTCTAGTGTAATTTACATAATTTTCTGGAAAGTGTGCGGATTGGGTTACTTGATGATCAGCTTTCAGTTAATTTTACGGCCAATCGTAAGCTATCAACCAGCATTTTACTTATTCATCGGTTACCAGTTAATTTTGACAGATGCTAGGATTTTTTTTGACCAAATATTAAGTATGCGAACTTTAAAAAATGCTAGTGCGAATAATGAATCAAAGCTGTTGCTGCGGTGTTGCTTTTTTGTGGCTAAGTTTACTTTTTGTACAACCCTGGCAAATGAACACGAAATGAATAATGTTAAATCACCTGACCACCTTCCTGAGGAACTGTGCCGGTAGATGATAATAGTGGGTAATTAGTCAGTTGCCGGAAACACCTGGTTCTCAGACATGTGTCAAAATAAGACTGAAGATAATATAGCGCACAATGCAAACTGCCAACTAATGAACTTGATGACAAGACAGCTCGTGGTGACAACACTGAGACACCAGTGCACTCTAACCTTGAGTCTACCTGAGGCTCTTCCTTCTCTTTCTTTGCGGCCACCGTTTTGTTTCCATAGAGCCTCAATTGCATGCACGTTTTAGCCCTCTTAGCCTCAGACAACTGAAATCAATTTTTAACTGTTAGTCGGGAAATGCCGTATTTTTTAGCTTATGGCTGCGACATTTTAGTGGAAGTTTCCTGATCTCAGTAAAGTTGATTATAAATTCAATTTGCTGGAGTCATACCGGGTTTCGTTTGTTGCTGTTTGGGAGTGTCATTTTGCCTACTCATGAGAAGCTGTTTCGTTATGGAAATAGTTTGGTGACAGTTAGCAATGAGCGCTATATTATCTTCAGTGTCATTTGATCAACATATGTCTTTGGCCTTTAAAGAACCAGGTAATTGTGTGACTAAGAACCCACGATCAGCAGATACCCGCACAGTCACACAGGCAGGCGATCAGGTGTTGTAACTCTTGCCTTTCTGTGTTACTGAGTTGGCGCGCGCTAAATCTAAAATCGACCAAAAAATTGCAACCATAGCTACCGACAACTTTGATTCATTTCCGTCTCGGTCATTAGAGTAAAGAGTTTATAATGCGAGGCCATTGCTTGCCTCGAAAACAATGGGAACAAAAAATACTGAATAGCTCGTAAAACGCGATCTGTGGTGTTTGTAAGGTAATCTAAATGGATTTTGTATTCTTTGGTGGGGGAGGGGGTGGGGGGGGGAAGGTCTCACAAGAGTTGGAAATTGATTATGCTTTCTCTGTTTGGATTTTAGCTATTGACACTGCGTTAAGTATCAGGCGTCTAAGACGCCTAATATAAATATGACGCAGTAAATGTTTGACGAAATAAACGTCTGAAATTAAAAGGAGTCCGGAACGACTTAACACACGTCTGAGCTATCTGTTAACTCCATGCGCATTCATACACGAGAGTCACCTCTGGAATGCGTGTCGTAATTCATGTTTTCTAGGGAACAGAACGAAGCTGACTCAAATTGGTCTTAAATATTACACAACAACAAAACCCTTAAGTGGGGGGTTGGCGGATAACCACCTCTTCGATCCTCTTTCTACAATACTGTCCATGAAGGTTGTTACAAAAAATGCCTTCAGAGCGATATTTAGGAGGAAATAGTACACCACTATAAAGTGCCGCTTATAAGCTCAAAAATTTTCCTAAGGGGTTTTAAGAGGGCTTATAAACGGTGGGGCTTATATCCGAGGGGGCTTATAACCAGAATAGAAAAAGCGCATCGAAACAAGCTATAGCAGTGCTGATCAAAATACGTTTTGCATTTACTGGTTTTTAATTAAACTTCAAAACGTAATAATAAATCTAATTCACTTGAATACATTTGGAACAGAACTAAAACTAACAACACGAAATAAACCGGAAGGAAACAAAACGGAAGTTCTGACCTTTCCCTTGAGTTCAACTTATTGTTCTACAATAATTATTTAAAATTCTCTATTTGAAATAGTACAGAGTTACTACAACGTGCTTACGAGCTATTCGGTAGCCTCCCAGGGGTTGGGGGGGGGGGCGGGGGCGGGGTACTCCCTATAATGGCCTATAAGGAGAGCGCTCATCTTGGTCAGTGGCGTATTTTGAGCGGGCGCTCTTTTTTGCGCGGTAAATTTGACAGCTGGCCTGTTTTCAGGTGTTTTCGAAAGTTAAAAAAGATGGCAACCTCTGTAGAAACTATGCGTCTGCTGGCTTTTTTTTTTTTTTGGTGCTATTATCCCGAAGTGAAGTTGAGAAAACGTTCAGAGCTGACTCGTTCCCTAATGGCTCTGAAGCTTCCTGTCGAGGCACAACTCACAACTCGCACAAATTACAGGTACGAGTTGAACGCGCATAGTAGTCCGCCTAGCTAAAAAATATGTCAAGTTGTTTCCGATGTACCGTCGGATATCCGAGTTTTAGGATCAGACGATAATCAGTGTGATTTATTCGCCTAAGGACCTCTTTCTGTTGCCAATAAAATGCGGGTTCGATGGCTCCAAAACATCACGACAAACATCACCTCTTCAACTGACAACGTTCAATTTCATTCAACACAATATCTACTGGGAAAGTGTTCTTCTCTCCGAAACACGAAAAACTACTTTTGCAAGCTTTCCTGTATATCAGCGCGATGTTTTGGGTTGGAGAGATCTGAAGAAAAGAAGATTAAAGAAAAAATGTTATTTCATTCGACCCACCAAAAGTGCTACTTTCCATTCTTAAATTTGTCCTGTATTCAACGTCGGCTGCGATCCTTTCAGCTGGGAATGTGCAGTGTCTCCTAGAACTGATTATAACATCAAATTCCGGAACAAAAATTTTACCAAGCCTATCCGTCATCTTGGTGACCCTAACTCTAGCGATTGAAGCATACACCTGCCAGCTATCTCGTGAACTGCGTATGTTCAGCTTGGACAGGGATAGACTAGAAATTGATTATATGGTAGAAAACTTGAGAAAGAAGAGTGACCTGAGATTCGACCGTGAGGATCTCTATTCAAATTCCAGGAATTCATTTGTATATACTGGAATTCCACTGCCACTATCAATCCACCTTTCCATTTGCTACAGCATCTATTACAATGAACTGGATTAATCAACTTCACCTACTTGTAGACAAAGTTAAAGACATCCAACCAGCCCTTGTGACTAATAGAAGTGACCACGGATCGGAATCATTTGTAAAGCCCTCTTTAGCGCAGACCGGATTTACATTCTGTAAAGAAATTGCTACACATCTTTAGAGTACCAGGTTGCAGACACGTGAGAAACGTTTGGAGAATATGGAGTTTCAGTTTCTTAAAGGGAACCTCCACTCTTACAACAAATTGACGCTAAATTGTACGTAATAATTACTACATTTCAAATTTTGTTTTAAAACGTGGCATTTAACTGTGCAAAAAAATGGATATCATCATCGCCTATTTTCGCTTTTAAATTTCCCGGGCGCGGCCATTTTGGATTTGATGACGCGTAATAGTTGCCCTATTGTTCAACACAAAGGATATTCTGCTTCATTTGCTTCCTGACAATAGCTACAACCATTACACGTCATCAAATCCAAAATGGCGGCGCCCAGGAAATTTGAGAGCGAAAATAGGCGATGATGATATCGACTTTTTTTGCACAGTTAAATGCCACGTTTTAAAACAAAATTTGAAATGTAGTAATTATTACGTACAATTTAGCGTCAATTTGTTGTAAGAAAGGAGGTTCCCTTTAACTTCATCACTGTTGGCCCTTTAAATGAACAGGAGATAAAGGAGCTACAGCCATTAACTGTCAACACAGAGCACCTGCAAGACAATCTTTGCTCTGCGAGGATCATTCATCATTTGAATCTTTGCTCTGTTGGAACCGGCCTTTGTTGCCACTTGAATATAGTGAGGTCTTTCAGGAAATGGTTAAACGAACAATGTGAAACTTTTCTGGAAAAAATCGATTTCTTTGGTATTAAAACAGGTGTAAACTATGAGACGTCTATCAGAATACCAAATAGCAAACCCCCTGTCCAAAAAGAAGTTCACCCTTTGATGAGTACACATGTATTACTACACTGGGAAGAACCATAGAGAATGGCTTTGACATAAAGATTTTTACCTAACATTAAAAAGGAGAATTCTAAGGGATCATTTGTCTGCCAAAGAGGAGAAAACCCTCCCTTCATCTATTATAGATGTACGATTGCGCGTGCGCGGTGGCGGTAAACAGTGCTGCTTGGCTGGCTGCATTAGTGATGCAGGCAGTTACCCCTTAACTGCCTGTAGGGGAAGTTATGAAGTCAAAGGACAGAGTCTTCAACCCAAACATATGTGATTTGAACACTACAGTTGGGATAGAGACAATCACGTGAATTATGGGACGGGTGAAATAGCATATATTCCGTGCTGTTCATGTCAGAAAAACATCAAGTGCTTCCGGCCATATGGCTGTTCACACCGCATGTCCAACTTCTTGAACAGTACATTTGATGTTACGTGCGACAACGGAGATAACGTGACTTCTACTAGTGATTTCCAGTCAACGAAAAGAAACAAGAATTTTATTTGTTTTTCCTGCAGGCAAAGCCTCAAACATTTTCGTGCGCAACAAGCTAACACTCCGTCATCAACCCTTAATGAACAGCATGTCCTCCCCATAATGGCATCTCATCATCTTGTCGTGGGCCATTTATACTCTTTATAGGTAACGAAACTCCCTCTCAGCTGGAAAATTGCAATCAGTGGTGATAGAACAATCCAACTGTTATTTTCTTCTGTAAGAAATGAAAAACTATATTAACGAGGGACAAATTTTGCTCACTGAAACTGGCACTCTGTCTGTTAGACTGCTTGATCGTGACGTTCAGTGGCATGAAGATGAAATTAATGGTGAAACATATGAGTAACTTGTGCATAACATACTACATGTGATGAGAAAGGTAGAATTGTGCAAAGTATGTTCTGGAATTTACAATCAGAAAATTCTGATATACTCAAAACAAAAGCTTTTGACTACCACTTGTGACTTCATTGTAGAGTCCAACTGGACAATTCCCCATAATTTTAACAATACGCCACTGTGGAATAACTCTTTTCGTTTTTAACTGACATCCAAGCAAAATACCTCTAGTGAAACACTGGCTAACAGCAGGGTAAGGCTGTCACTCTTATCGAATCAAAAGCTTCTTGAAAGAGCTAGAAATATCAGCAAAGAAATTAAGAAACTCAGAGAGAATAATTGCAATTTGACAAAGTTCCTAAGAAAAAGAAAGGAAGTAGGTGTTGAAAACTTTCGCCCTTGCAGTGATGATGTCGTTAAGATGATGGACTTTGCCGTCAACAACAACATCTTGAAAAGATCAGTACTGTATACATTTATGCTGGATGCAGTAAATAAACTTAATTTGGCCCACAGTAGCAATAGCCCCACCAAACCAAAAGATATGAGGTGGTACACATTAACTATCAAGCTGGCAGTAGCCTTGGCAGTTAAATGTAAATCGAAAGGCTATGAGGCAGTTAATACACTGTAATAAAATTGAATTGAACTGACTTGAGAAAGTGGCTACCATTACCTTCCTGGAGACTTGTTCAAGGGTACCGTATGGCCGATATGAGTACCGATCCAGTTGGCACAAAAAATCTTGAGCTCTGTTGGAAGGAAATACAAAACAAGAAAATTATGGGTTTGTTTGGACTCCACTGGGATGAAATGGACATAAGTGACGGTATCAGATTGTGCAGAGGAGCAGGGAAACTCATAGGGTTTGAGAATTTAAGTATTCCCAAGAAGTTTGACTATAATGTTGAGGACGTAAACGTAAAGCTTGTGGGATGTGGCTGGAGTGACACGATACTTCACAAATTAATGTGATCAAGTAAGCTGAAGCCATTTTTATTGATATGTAGGTACTTGAGCCTGAGCATTAGCTATGCCATGCTGATGAGGCCTAACAAGGACGAAACAGCTGTCCATGGCTGCTAATGCTTGGGCTCAATCTTTGCTTTGGTAGATTTAAGGGGTAATGCCCGCTACCTTGTGGCCTTAGTGCCTTTTGAGTGGCTTCAGCTTACTTGATCACATTAATTTGTGAAGTATCGTTGTCACTCCAGCCACATCCCACAAGCTTTACGTTTTCATTGCTTTTTTTTATTGATATGTGGGTACTTGAGCCTGAGCATTAGCTATGCCATGCTGATGAGGCCTAACAAGGCCGAAACAGCTGTCCATGGCTGCTAATGCTTGGCTCAATCTTTGCTTTGGTAGATTTAAGGGGTAATGCCCGCTACCTTGTGGCCTTAGTGCCTTTTGAGTGGCTTCAGCTTACTTGATCACATTAATTTGTGAAGTATCGTTATAATGTTGAGGAGTTATGCAATGATGATTTTGAGGAATCCCTGGTGACTTCAAATGGTCGTGATAAGGTTCTATGCAGATCAGGAAAGCAGTGATGAAGAAGAGGAGTACTTTGATGATGAAGACAACAGCTACTATGAAGAAACTAAAAAGGGGACAAACTTACAAAAGACTGCAAGGCAAATATGTCAGTTTTTCCTTACCAGCCTTGAAGGGGATTTTGCCTGGCTTGTGGCTTCATTCCCTGTCTTAAGTGTCACTGCCAAGAAACTTGAAAGGAACATGCTATGCCCATTAGTGCGAGCATGGATAAAGTTTCAAATGGTAACATTATTATTTCTTATGGAGTGTGTGATGGAGGGCCATGAAATTCAAAGTTTTTCAGAAAGTCAAACAGATGCTCTCCCTGGGTGACTACAAACCCAGTGACTGGAGGTTATATCCACTGGATTTCAGACTTCCCACATAATTATGATCAAGAAACTAAGAAATTTTGTTTTCAATTTACACATTGAGGAAAGATGGAAAGAGCATCTCATGCGATCATATAGTTGCTGTATCAAAATATCTTGATACTAAAATTTCTGATAAACATGTACTTTTGGATGGCAGAACTAAAATGAAAGTCAAATATGCAAGGGAAGTACTAAGTAAAGACACCACAAGCACAAGGGAGAGGAGTGACTTTCATTTTACGCTAAATGAAACTGAGCAGACTTGTGCCTATATCAGAATGTGCGACAAGCTTTTCAAGACAATGAACATAACTGCTCTTGATGGGGCATAAATGAACGATCTTATAGCTGTCTTGCGTTGGTTCAGACATGGTTTCATGAGATTAACAGAGAGTCACAGCAACATCGAGGTTCAACTAGAAAGCCTTCGCTACTTTGACCAACACACGCATTTTATAACCCGCACTGTAATTATTTTATCTTGTAATCATCTGTTATAACTATACTTTTCTCCATATTTTAATTTTATATGTATAGTATGAAATAAATGAACCGAGTACTGTATGGCAACAGTTTATACCCCACAAAACCTATCAAGATCTGTTGGTGATAATCAGAGGGATCATTGGCACAATAGGATACATTAACATAAACTATCCTTACATCAATGTGGTTCCAAAAAGTATGTGTCAAGATGACGTTGAGAATAATTATTACTTCACCAACAGTCCAATTTGGAACAGTATTCCTCAAAGTATCTGAGTACTTCCTGAGCACAAATTTATGGTTTCTCTAAATCAGTTCCTTTTACATATTTTGGAATCAGAGAATACTTATGTTGACCACTTACTTTAGTAAATAAATTAACCCTTTAACCCCTAAGGGGTCTCCTTTGACGAATAAAATCGCCTGGCATTAGACAGAGGAAAATATATAAAGTCACTCTTAGAGGAGAAAGGGTTAAGGAAGATAGCTTTTTTTTTTAACCCTTTAACCCCTAAGTGGTCTCCCTTTGACTAGTAAAATCGCCTGGCATTAGATAGAGTAAAATCTATAGAGTCACTCTTAGGGGGGAAAGGGTTAAGTAAGATGTCATGAAATCTAACATTAGCTTGTAATTTTGTAAAGTTGAATTGCAATAATTCTAATTCATCTTTTTTGTATCAGTTGTATAGATTTATATTCCTTTTCCTTTCCTTTTCTTTCCTTTTCTTAATCTCTTCCTATTAAATTACCTTATGTTTGTTTTCCTCTACCCGCCTCAACTAGCTAAGCTATATGCGAGCAGAGGTAGTTGATATGTGTGTTTATGTATAATTTTTTATTTATTTTGTAACTCTTACCTGAATATCAATAAACAGAAACAATGCTTCCTTGAAATAAGAAAGACCCTTGTAGCTGACTTAACATAACAAATGAACTTGGCATGATGGAAGGTTCATCATCCTTGTATGATGCTCCAGCTTTGCAGATGAAGCCAGGTGAAGTGCAATTGACAAGGGAATCAACAACCTACAAACATAACAATGCTGTGAGAAAGGAGCAATATCTTAGTAAAATTAGAGCATCACTTTTAAAGGCCTCAGCTAAGTCTGCTCATCAAACTCATGTAACAAGTTTGCCAACGTATTATTCCATTGAGCTAAATCACAAGAACCAACTTATTAATCAACGCCATGCAATTGTGCAAATTATTGATCATGCTTTACCCAAGGCCTTACTTAACAGAACAATTCAGACAATTGAAGCTTTGAAAGATGCTAATAACAAGGAGATCATCACAAACTTTAACATTTTGCTAGACAGAAATATAAGATCTATAACTACTTTAAATTGCCTGGGTTTTGTGACCAGTCATACATCACAGCTGAGAATGGAGTATTTGAAGATGATGCTGTGTATTCATGGTGGACAGCTTTGACCAGACTCATATTGTGGTGGAAGTGAGCTGGAACAGAAGAGGCCATGTTTATGTACATAACAAAGTTTCTTGAGAGGCGATGTGCAAAGGATGGGTTAAGCCCCTCTTTCAAAAACTCAAAGGCAATAAGACAGTGTATCACAGATAAAAGGGGCAATTCATATAGGTAATCACATGATTTCGAGTGCAATTTGGAATAAATAAGCACGAGTAAATTTTTTCAAAGACTCACAAAATTGTGGTCTTTGAAAAAATTTACAAGTGCTTATTTATTCCAAATTGCACGAGAAAAATCATGTGATTACTTATTAATAATATACTGTACATGAAAAAATTGCGGGATAGCTTCTTAACTTTGCAGAAGAAACGCAGCAAAGCTATAAAGGTGAATCAAAACAACAGTTTTCTCAATGTTTTTAAAGCGTTTTTAGCTGTAAAAACTGGCTAAACAATTACAGGCTATAGCTATAAGGCTACTTTGTTTGCTAAGTGTCTATCAAGCGCTGTAATCATTACCTTCAGGTTTTCTAGTTCGTTATCTTCGCCTTGTTTGTCCTTGTCTGTTTATTAATTCTGGCATCACTCCAGTGTAGTGTTGAATTCAACGGACTAGTAATTCCAATTACGTCGGTAATTCCCTTCTCTGGACACCACTGTTTCCAAACAGACAGCTAAAATACAGTGCTTTTCGCAGCCATTTCTCCTTAGAGCTGTTTTGCAGCTTCTCTGCTAATATTGCAGCCACGAAGAAAGAAAACCTGCTCAAAAAGCCAGCCATTGTTTTCACTCTCTTCAGACTTTGCACCATTCAAAGGCTGCGTTTGATTGGCTCAATTTCAGTTTCTTTGTTAATTAACCAATCAGAATCATCTGTTGTTTACCACTTTTTTTGCACTGAATTACCTTTTTTCTACATAGTGTTTCCTAAAAACTGCATTACTCTTAGCCAATCAGAATCGAGAAATTTTTTCAAGTATATTATAATCAAAGAAAGACTCCCAACAGAAAGCACAGCCAAATGATGTATGTCTTAGGGTCGGTATGCTGGGTCACTGGGCAAAAGATTGTACCTATCCTCCACAGCCTGAATGGTTAGCAAACCAAACCTGCTTTAGTGTGGATGCCTGGGTAATCTCACAGAAAACTGCAAGTCCAAAATAATGGTTACCAGTAGGTCCAAAGTCTCTCAGCAAGCCACTAGAAGACCTAATTTGCCAAACATACCTAGTTAGTTCACTTCCAACTGTAAACTTGAAAGACCAGCAGACCTATAAGATGTTACAAGAAGCTGACCACCTCAAGTATCTGACAAGAGAAATTATCTGAAACAGAGAACAGAGAATGGTTTCAGGAAAGAAGAAAGTACATTAATGCAAACAAAATGGGTACAGTGTTAGGCTTCCATGGAAAAAAAAGAATTTGCACTATACTGGTCTACATGTACTTTGCATGGTATGAGTTCCGATTCTGTTGAAGCACCCGGCCCAGCAGCATTGCAAAGTTGTCAATGGAGTGGGGAACAATATGTGAAGATAATGCTAGAGTAACCTACTTGGACTACATTGGCCAAGCAAATCCTTACGCTACAGTACATGAGACTGGCTTGTGAATGGGTGATAAGTCAGAAAATTACAGAGATAATTGGTTGCTCTCCCAATGACCTAGTGGAGATGCACAGTACAGGTATAAAGCCAACAATTAGTGGCCAAGGCATAACTGAATATAAATGCCCCTTTAAAGGAGGTTTTCCTTGCCATTATAAGACTATTCCTCCATCATATTATCTTCAAATGCAGCTAAATATGTGGGCCACAACCAGCTTATGGTGCCACCTTGTTGTATGAACCCCGAAGACAACAAGGACATACCTTGTCCAAAGAGATGATCAGTTTTTGGATAACTTGCTGAATGTGACTTTCCATCATTATTGGAACTTGATAACAAAACCAGATAATCCTCATCCTACATACATACATACATACATACATACATACATACATAATTATCCTTTATTTCCGTGTCTAGTTGTTCTAGCGCCAAGGCACTAATTAGGGACACTCTAACACATACATGTTACAAAATTGATAAAATATTAATTAAAATTATAAAATATTGATTAAAATAATAATTATTAATTAATACTAATTGAAATATTGAGTAAAGTATTAATATCCTACGTTACTTGATCTTAAAATGGAAGCTGAGAAAAACTCTAGAGAGATCATAACAATTACAGAAATGCCATCCTTGTGTTCAACATCGTGTCTTGACCAACTATCACAGTTTTCACTGCAAACTGGTGACTCCTTAGTAAAAAAAGAAAAAACTGGAAATAGAAAAGTGATGCATATATTTTTTTAAAATGCCACAGGTTGCTAACAGTTTGCAACAAAGACAAATGTGAAGAAAAACACAAAGGCGCTTGTCGATCGTTACCATTTAATGCAATAATTTCTTCAGTGGTCACAGCAAATGCAACACCAAGTAAAGATGTGTTCTCTTCATTCAGAAATGGATCTGAGGAGCTATTCCAAATTCCTGTCACCAAGATGCTTTACTGGTAATTCTCAATGAAATTTTCAAGAGAAATCCACACTTCCTTAATGCAACTGGAAGCACTGAGTCACAGTGCATGCAAACACTTAAGGAAATGCACAAATTGTTTAAGCATGAAAAGTTTCATGAAAGCAAAATGATGCTATGGGAATGGTTACAAAACAGAACTGATAATGGAAGAATGTACTATCAATGGCATAGGGAAACAGTGCTCCCTTGAGGCAATCTTACCCTCCATCAGGCATAAGCTTACTGAAATCAAAAGTAAGTTTCTAACTATAAATATTAAGACAAGCAAAAGATCTTAAATTAAGCTGATCTCCAACACCAAACAAATTAAAGGAGATATCCAAGGCAACATTTAGAGTAGTGGAGGAGAATTTCCTTTCTGAAGACAGGCTTTTTATCAGTAATAGTACCAATCCTATTAATCTAACAAAACATTTTCAGTGGTATGTAGCCATTAAGGGTATAACTTGGACTTCCGCATCATGCAGCAAAGTAATACAGTGTAAAAGACCTGTACTCGTTTTGGCAGTCTTACTTGGTCAAAAATCGTACTATATGCCACACTCTGTGATAGGAATTGATGGTTTTGGTTTAAATACCACTCTGGCGAGTAGTGATCCCATTCCAACTGGATTTGTAGCGATTCATAGCCAAAACAGGCTCAACAGTGCACATGTTCGAGCTCAGCAGTGATCAAAAGATTTCTTCTATCACTGCTACTTTTGGGCGGCGACATCCAGCTTAATCCTGGGCCAAATTGGAAATATCCCTGTGGTGTATGCAATAAGGCAGTTAAAAGAAACCAGAAAGGGATACAATGTGATCATTGTGATTTGTGGTATCACATGAAGTGCTGCTCCGTTGGGGACGAAATGTACCAGATCCTAGCTAATTCGTCTTGTACCTGGATGTGTGTGGACTGCGGGCTACCCAGTTTTTCTGACTCGCTATTTGAGACCTCATTAGACTCATTTAACTCCTTTTCTCTCTGGAATTATTATCACAGGAATTATCACAGCAGTCATCTTTTACTACGCCCTTGAATGATAGATCTAAAGAGAAGAAACGTTCAAACAAGAACAATTTAACCAAGCTGAAAGTCCTGAGTCTAAATTGTAACAGCATCAGACGTCAGCATAAAAGTGGCCTTCTTAAAACCCTTATTGATTCTGAGAAACCTGATATTATCCTAGGCTCTGAATCAAAGTTGGACTCATCAATTTCTAATGGTGAAGTTTTCCCATGCGACTATGAGATCTTCCATAAAGACAGAATAAGTGACAATCCTGGTGGAGGGGTTTTCATTGCTATCCATAATACAATTCTTGCAACACACCAACCAAATCTTGATAGCAATTCTGAAGCCATATGGGTTAAATTAGAGTTTGTCAAGCAAAAACCTCTGTATTTAGCATCAGTTTATTGCCCACCAGGATCCAAGAAGGGGCTCTTGATGAGCTTGAAAACTCCTCGCTTTCTCTTCAATCCAATGGATCATGTCCACGTGTTATACTTACAGGTGATTTTAATGTACCAGATATTATGTGGGAGCAGTCGTCAGTATCTTCAAATCCACAATATCCCATGGCCTATCCTTGAATCAAAAGATGTTAAGCGTTGTTGAAAACTCTGGTTTGACACAATTGGTGACCTTTCCAACCAGAGGAGAGTCAATATTAGACCTTGTTTTATCTAGCCATTCTGACTTAGTATCCAATATTCATAGTACAGAAGGCATAAGCGACCACTCAGCGGTATCCTTTGACTTAAATCTGACAATTAAATTGAACAAGAAAAAGCCAAGGTCTGTATATAAATTTAGTAATACTGATTTTAATGAAGTGAGAATGGATGCTACAGAGCTTGGCAAAGCCTTCTTTGCTAGAAATCGTTTGGATTATTCAGTTGAGGATAATTGGCAATTTTTTAAAACCGGTCTGATGGAAATCTTACACAAGAGAGTCCCCACAAAGAAACTGGGGTCATGGAGTGATACCCCATGGATGACAAGTGATTTAAAAAGATTGCTAAGGAAGAAGAAAAGATTATATAACAACTGCAAGAGATCAAATAACCCAGGTGACAAGCAGAAATATCGTCAATTTCAAAAACACTTGAATGGGAAATTATGTAAGGCTCAAGATGATTTTATAGCAGCAACACTGGATATCGAACCTAGCGATAAACCCAAGAAGTTTTGGTCTTATATAAAGGCTAAGAGACAGGATCAGATTGGCGTTCCTCCCCTAATGAGTGATACAGGAATTAAAGTTGATAGTATTTACACAGGAAGATGTATCATCTATTCCCAATACAGCCTCTTGTGGTACAGCTGGTATGGATCCAATAATTTTTGATGTTGAGGGAATAAAAAAGCTCCTTCAGAACCTTGACTGCAAAAAGGCAAATGGTCCAGATGATATCCCTACTCGACTTATCAAGGATACTGCTCCTGAAATTGCTGAAGTAGTATGTTTTCTGTTTAACCAATCTTATAGTTTAAGTCAGCTTCCTACAGATTGGTGTAAAGCTAATGTTGTACCAATTTTCCAGAAAGGTGCTAAACAAGATCCTAATAATTACAGACCAGTATCTCTTACTGTAGCCTTGTGTAAAGTGATGGAGCATGTCATCTATCTGAGCATTGTGTAGCATTTGGAGCATAATAACATCTTGTATTCCAAACAACATGGTTTTAGAAAGAATCATTCGTGCGAAACTCAACTCCTGCTCGCTATTGAAGACCTAGCAAAGAATTTGGATGAGGGATCTGAAGTTGATCTACAGATTTTTGATTTCAGCAAGGCCTTTGACAAGGTACCCCATCAGAGATTACTCTCAAAATTGAATTATTATGGAATTCAGGGAAAAACACTTGCTTGGATTAATTCGTGGCTTACAGAGAGATTTCAGCGGGTAGTTGTGGATGGTGAAGCTTCTAGCTTTGTTAAGGTCACCTCAGGAGTACCACAGGGTACAGTTCTGGGTCCTCTTATGTTCTTACTGTTTATAAATGACATTCATGAGAATTTAGACAGTACCTTGAGACTATTTGCTGATGATGCATTATTATACAGATCAATCAACACAATGAATGACAGTGTTATCTTGCAGAATGATATTGACAAATTAGTATCTTGGAGCAAGACATGGCAAATGCAGTTTAATGTGACTAAATGTCATACAATGAAGATATCAAGGAAGAAGGAACCTGTGTTGATGGATTATTACATTGATGGCCAAAAGCTGTCTCCCGTGAAGAACCATCCTTATTTGGGAGTTATGTTATCTAACGACCTAAGATGGAATTCTCATGTGGAAAATATTGTGGTCAAAGCAAATAAGTCACTTGGTTTTGTAAGGCGCAACCTTACCCTTGTTCTGAAAAAACAAAACGTTCAGCTTATGTAACCATTGTGAGACCAAATTTGGAGTATGCTACTGCTGTGTGGGATCCATACAGACAAGAACAGATTGATTCAATTGAAGCAGTCCAGCGGCGTGCAGCCAGATTTATCAAAAGAGACTATAACAGAACTTCTTCCGTTACAGAAATGCTACAGTCATTAGATTTAGATCTTTTAGAGGATAGACGTAAAGCCCATCGATTGAATATATTTTATTTAGCAGTTAAAAATTTGATTGCATTGCCTATACCTAATTATTTTTTACCTAAACAGCGTTTTACTAGATCATTTTCTAATGATTCATTTATTCAAGCCAATTGCAATCATGATTATTATTTTTATAGTTTCTATCCAAGGACAATAAGGGACTGGAACTCTCTACCAAGTGGCATTCGTACTAGTGCCAATTTTTCATTATTTAAAGATCACTGTTTCTCAGCTATTAGAAATAATTGCTGTAATTTATAATATTTTTTTAATATTATCTATCTTATTTATTTGTATATATGTATTTTTTATCGAGAAATAATTTTATCATTTGAAATTGTAATATATTACTGTACTTAATTTATAAGTGTTTTTTTAATTATTATTATTATTTATTTATTTATTTATTTATTTATTTTTTTATTTATATCGACTTGATGCGAAAGTGTTGTTGATTAATAAATGTAGATGTAGATGTAGACGTAGACAACTGATAAAGACCTGGTCAAATGTGTACAATGTGATTCACCAGCAACATGCAATTCACAAATTAAAAGTCAGTGCCAGACATTATTGTGCTTGAAATTGTCAAGAAAAATGATGGTCCACTGCCATATCATCCATACCTGGAGGAGAACAAGCTTGTTCAGGGAAATACTTAATTACAAGCTTGTGGTGATCATATGTTGTGGTTCAATTTTTAATTCCTTTGTTTTGTACTCATTATCATACATTACCATAAATGTACACAAGAACAAAGGAAAATAAAAATTAAACCAAGGATAAAATTGAACTACAACACATGCACATATACTATTGTCGCGCAAGGAGCCATTACTGGAGTGATCTTTTTGTACAAGGGACTTCCTCAAGGAACTTAAAAACAGGATGGTATAGCCATAATGGACTCAATAATGGTGGAAATGCTACCCACATAAGTGGAAAATCTATTCATTCCGATGGACAGTATCTTTCTTTGATCTTTTATGAAAAGGTTTACAACACTGGAAAGCAAATTGGATGTAGTGGAAGACAGAATGTGAGAACATGGCAGGAAAGCCTTTAGGTGAAAGTGGACTGACTCCACCAAGAAAGAAATAGAAATTGCCTGAAATGAAACTGTGTATATTTGCTCCAGACATGTAATTGTTGTGTTTTTATTTTTTCCCCCCAAAAAAAACCTTGAGTAGTAAAGTTTTAATTAAACCAGTTTCATTTTCATTTTTCTTTGTACCAGTGTCATCACATAGGTTTAGTTATGCACATGTCATCGGCTTCCCCGTGGGGTCGACTCCCGGGCCTACTAGGGAGATATGTGGAGGAATACAAGGAGATGGATGGGATTCTTTGTCCGAGGGTAGGGGAAAATCTTGACATTGTTTTACAATCAAAGATTAGGGGGTGGGAGAATTCACAAGTTTGAAAAGGATGTCATGGGGATTTTCAGCTGAGAGACACCTCACCCGGGTGACTTTCCAGGGGAAATTCCTCAAGTTTGCTTGACTGATTTTACAATCCCTCTGGTTGGCCCGGGGGTCGACCCCGCGGGGAAGCCGATGACATGTGCATTATCAAATAGCACAAACGAATGTCTATCTCAGAGTTAAGTGTTTCTACTACAAATACCATAAATAGAACACCCGATTGACATTTTACAAAGACAAAAAAAATAGTGGAACTTGAAAAATTTCGAGTTATACAGCGGGGATAATTACTGTTTGCTCACCACCCTGTTTTACCACCAAGCCAATAAGCTTATAATTTCTAGCTCAAGAGGCTTTTTCAATGCGAAGAGATATACATTTACAAAATGTTGCCTTACCTTGATCTCGGAGAAACTACTGTACGTTAAAAACGACGTCCGCGAAGAAGTAAATTTTCCAAATTGAAGGGCTTCGAAAAAAAAAATCCTTGAATAAACTAAAAAGAAGCACTTCGGGATGGAGGGGTCCTGTGGGATGACAAACTCTGCTCATGCGCAGTACACGAATCCGCTGACTGATGCCTCTACCTACTAATCTTTGGCAAGCACAAACTCTCGCGAGTTCTAGCTATGAATGATTTATTTATGATTATAAACACACGGCATTTATGGAAAGCAGGCATTTTCTTATTGCTATTTATTTATTTATTTATTATTATCTTTTTTTCTGTCGTTTTAAGATTTTGTAATTAGTATATTTAACAATGTAATTAATGTAATTTAGAATTTACTTTAAGTCCTGATGTTTTAGCCGTGTATAAATAAAGTTAAATAAAGAAATAAATATATAGATGATTGCTTTGCAAGTTGTGAGACCATCGTTTGGATTTCATTTAAGAGAATGTATGGGAAGTTGCTCCCCCCCCCTCCACCCCTGGAATCGAAGGTATCCGAAAGGGGTACCATTTGTCAATGGAAGGTATACGAAAGGAGTACGTTTTCTGTCAAAAATGGTATACAAAAGGGTAAGGGGTCGGAGCCTCCCCATATTAATGTTTCTAGTACTCCCCCTCCTCCCCGGGTCGGTAGCTTTTCTAAAAGCAAGAAAAGCTAGAGGGGGGCTTATATCCGGGAGCCCTTCTAATCAGATGTATTTTTGTTGTTAGTATATTTTAATTATTATACTACATGCACGAATAGCTTTAATTACGGCAGGAGCCCATGAATACGGTTGTTAGTATATTTTAGGATATTTTTAATTTTTATACTTAGCTCACGCCCCTACTGGAAACCAGCTATTGTTTTTTTTTTTACATTGTTGAATAGGCTAGCGTGATAAAATAAAGCTCTTATCATATCTATCTTATGTTGTTTTCAGGTAGAAGGGAGAGCCAGAGGGGCTCATAAGTAGGGGGGGGCTATAAGGGGGAGTTTACGGTATTTAATCAGAAACGCAACACAAAACTTTTAATATTAATGAATTTTTTGCCAAAACATCGAAGCAAATATGTTGCATTGCCCTTGTGTTAAGCCGCGGCTACACGAGCGATTTTTTTGCTTGCGATGATGATGCGATTTTTTGTAAAATTGTCGCGTCGCCGGCGCGCGATGAAAATCACCCGTGTAGCCACCCTCACACAGGTGATGCGACAGCTCAAAAAATCGCAGAAAAAGAATCGCGAAAAGTTAAACTCATTCAATTTCTCGCGATTTTTTTCTTGCGACTTCTTACCTATTGCGTTGCCAGTTCTTCACTTGCGATTTTCATCGCGCGCTGGTAACGCGACAAAATTGAAAAAATCGCATCACCAGCGCGAGCGAAAAATCACTCGTGTAGCCGCGGCTTTAGATTCCATAGAAAAAAGCCATCACTTGACTCGTGTCGTGAGTTCAACGTTAAATTTCACCCGAAAAAGCCGATATGTCAAGATGAATATGATATCAGGTTTTCAAGGTAAATTTAACGTGGAATTCAAGAGTCTGGTGACTGACTTTTGTTGAATCGCAAGAGTGAAAAAAAAAAAAACGAAAATTTTGTTCAATGACTCAGCTGTATCACTGCCAGCGCGCGCGAGAAGGCCATTTCGATGCCAACTGTCGAGGACCTGAGTAAAAACTCAAGCTCAAAACAAAACCACGTTCTATAAACTTTGAGAGAAAAACTTTGATTTTCTGCACCTGGAAATGCGGTTTATAATAATTATATTTATGGTTCCAATCTGATTTACTTGTTTATGATGGTATCCATCCGAACGTGAAAGACGTGGAGCCAAACTGATGATCAGAAGTTTTTCGGTGAAAAAAGCCTGTTTGGTAGTTTTTTTTTATCCGCGCTCGCCCGCACAAAGCAAAAATCATGACGACGAGCGGAAACCGTGTCATGTTGAATGCAAAAGAACAACTTCGGGCGAGAGAGAAGGCAATATTGTGAGTACTGCCGGATAGAACTACTTTACACCAGAAAACAATGTATTTATTCATTCCATGTCTTTATTACTTCACAAGATAAAATTACATATGTTATGTTAACTATATATAAACAGTTTAATATAAGACGTCGAGGCGTTGAAGGTGTTGAAATATAACAAAAAAAGGAAGACTCAGATACGAGAAAAAGCTTCAGCTTAACTCATAAACTTCATGGTTTTGAGGCTCATTTAAGTTCGTAGAGTCAGGTGGTAAAATCACATAAAGCTTTGTATTCTTTGTTACTCGGCGGATTTCAGGCTTTTAAGTTAGAATGAAGTGGAGACTTAATTTACAGTTTCGTAATCTTGATGTCTGAATTTTCGACAAGCTATTTCAGACAGCTTTACTTTAGTTTTAACAGACATGTAAAGCAATGCATATGATAGACATCGATAGCTTCAGGCAGTGCATGTTGTTGTTGTGCCTTCTGATTCTTTGCCTTACTTGCAAATAAAAGATCATTAGGAATTAACTTCGCAACTGAACTGTACGCTTGTGCACTTGTGGTTTAATTCACCGTACACTCGTTGTTTGAAAAATGTCCTACAAGCTTGTAGTTTAAACGTGGTACAGACATCGCAAAAGAAAGGCCTTTTGACAGTTCTTTGCCCGTAGGTCTTCGTGAGCTGTATTTATTAAAAACCGCGGTAAACTTGAAAGCAAAGAGGAAAAGGAACAAATGAAATGAAAAATTATTTTATTTTATGTGCCTCCTCTAAAAGGCTTTGGCTAAGTGTTGAAATAATAAAATATTCTGTTATCTTCTGTTAAAGAATAAGCAGAACATACGCTCAAGACTATAAACAGACAGAATAAAACCTGAAGAAAACAAAACCCAAAAAACAACTGATTATTTGGCGTGGGTTATCCGAACGAATGCGAAAAGAGGAAAAGGAACAAATGAAATGACAAATTATTTGTTTTTAGGTTCAGTTCATATGTAACAATAATTGAAAAGTGACTGAAAAGGTTGCGCTAAATTAATTACGTGTTGAAATAATAAAATATTTCTGTTATCTTCTGTTAAAGAATAAGCAGAACATACGCTCAAGACTATAAACAGACAGAATAAAACCCGACGAAAACAAAAAGCGAAAAACAGCTGATTATATGGAGTGGGTTATCCGAACGAATGCACGTTAAAGGAATCCTGAATGTGGTCTCTGATAACTGAGTCCTTAACGATTTATGTCTTTTCCTTTAATTAAGAAAATCTGGCAAGGAACAAGTTAGCGGAACAGTCAAGCACATGGAGCGGCAATAGAACAAGCAGAGCAGTGGATGGAAACATTGACACATATTCAGGGACCTGGTACGGGGATACTGCTTGGTGGAGGGTGGACCTGGGGCGAGTGGAGCCTGTGTCTGCAGTGTTCATTGCAGGCAGCTCATCCTACTCATCACCGATTGACGTCAGAGTGGGTAGGTTGCACTTAACATTTTACAGCCAACACAGCTATGCACTGTGTGGTTAGCAAGTTAAATAAACATAAAGAATTTCAGGTTTGTCAAAATATATGTAAATTGACTCCACATTTTTCATTTTCCGTATAAAACGAAGCAGCACACTGGACCAGGTGATATTGCATTCAATTAAAGCAACGTGAAGATGGATGCGGTTTATTGTACAGCGTTTATCGACTAGCAAATTTAATACCTGCACAGATAAACACATTATTCTTTTTTATTAAAAACTGAACTGCGGATATTTTCACTGACTAGCCGGACACAGGCTGTTAGCCCACACACATGCTGCGAGAAATATGGTCAATGAATGCTTCAGCAAATAATTAAAGAAAGCTGAATGAAAATTTCCCTCGAAACCGGCAGCCATTCAAGAAATGTTTCACGCAAATTTAACAAGAAGAAATTCCGACACTGGAACCGAAATACAAACGGAAATAAGCTTTTCATTGCTGAGTGTTTTTTGCAGCCCTGCGAACATTTTCTGAGCTGTTGATGTTCAGTTTATAGCAAAACTCACTTTCATTCACTGAAAAAACTGCAAGAGTTGATGAAATTAAGGTTAACTAAACGAAATGGAAAAAGTGTATTCAACAACAAGTGTCACAAGTCTGCAAATATGCTCATGGACCAGTCTATTCAAAACAAACTGAACAACCACTACTTCAGCCTAACTTTACATCAGCATTCACTATTGAAAATCTTTTGAGGGATGAGCAATTTTTAAAACTAAAAAGTGACAGACATTGAAAATGTTCTTTTACCTGCACTCGATGCGACGTATCAGTCACCAGCTTCAAACTTTCAATTATTACAAAAACGAGGAGCTGTAAAAATGAGAAGACTCTGTTCTCGTTGTTTTGTTCAATTCTGTTCGGCCGTGGGTCCAGTTTTTGTGCCACGCATCAGACAACTTTCAACAAGGCATTTCTTGAAGCACAACTTGGATATTCCTCTTGCTCATTCCTCAGGTATCTTGTTTCCCACAAGTTTTGGTGACACAACGCTCCCCATCATCAAAATAAAGTGAAAATGGTTCTTCAGTTTGATCAAATTCGCACATGGCGCCGTATTTGTTTGAAGACTCTTTGTACGGATAACAAACCCGCTTCCTTCTGCTCATGCATCTATGTGAAAGCTGTTCCATCCTCTTTACGCAAAACTGGAATATTTTTTAACGAAACCACTGACTATTCACAGCAGTTAACAGCAGATAAATAGAAAATGTTTTCCAAAAGTGAAGCTTCTACGTTTTTCTCTGCTAGTTTCCTTGAATTCATTCAACTTTGCCCAGAAACGTTGTGATCAACCTATGTTTCCTTTTTTCGGTTTTCTCTTTCTCCGCATTCCTTTCTTTCACTTTTTTGTCTCGATTCTCAATTATATGACTTTATGTCGTCGTAGAGTTTGCTGTTTCTATTAAAACAACTATTCTAGTCGGGCTCGCTGGATATGAAATGATCATAACCAAATAATTAATCGGCGCTAAGCGCATCCTTCGGGTTATTTATCATTTTATATCCAGTGCGACCTCATAGAATAATTGTTGAATACCTTGTGAATTGGTCTGGTCGTGATTTAAACTTGCACTTTTTTATGTCAACATCCCGTTTTTCTTTTTTTAGGCTTAGCGCCAAGTGTTCCTCATGGTTCCTTGTGTGTCAGAGGCTTGAATCTCCCTTTTGGTCGCCATACATTTTTCTGTCGCCCACCTTTGTATGGAAGATATGTGACTATTATTACCACCCAGCGTGGTTTTTTTTACCTCTATGAAGTCGAGGTGTATTCTACACGAAGAGGTAAGATCTCAACAACTTGCATTAATTTTCTATTCTCTTATTTGGTCAATTTTTACAAGATACGAACCTGGGTAACTGAGAGATGCCTGCCCCACAGGATTGACTGTAATCTGCAGTATTTCAATGCTGCAGGTAATTTAGCTAGAGTTATAACAAACTTTATGGCGGTTTGTATTTTTTTTGTGGTGTATTTTAGTTCTGATTGCATTCCAGTAAAGTAACTACGTAAGAACAAAAAGGACTATAGACAAAACCAATATTAGAATTCACCTGTAATAGGCATTTACACAGGAAATCGGATTGTGTTACCGGCGCTCTTTTCAAAACAGTTTTAGGCAGCTATGGGACTTGTTTTTCAACGTGTTCAAATGATGAAAACTTTTAATATGATCTAAAATAGAATATTTTTTTTGAGGATGGGCTAACTACTAATATCTTCCAGACTGACATCCATGATACAAATTTCCATTTGAAATTGTTTTTGCGAACCAGTTATTCATATTAATCATCTTCAAACCACACACTTCACTCTCATTGTGATTATGCCACCTTTCGGTGACATTCAGATCCTTTCAGTTTCCAGGATAACTGCTTACTGCAAGGTAACACTGTCTTCGATAACTGTTGAAACGCTTACGATGTAGGGGTGGGGCCGAGGTCGCCGCGGTCCCCCCTCCCCCCTTTTATTTTCATGTAGTTTTTAAAACAACTTCTGTAACCAACCGACTGTGCATCAGGCGGTTTTATTTATTTCTTCGTCCCCCTCTTCCTGGATTTTCTGGATCCGCTCCTACCTGCTGCAAAGAACGTGGAATGTCTTGATCCAAACGCTGATGTTTTGGGTGAAGTCGACGCGACACCATCATAGATGACAATGGACCCGGGACTCGATCTCTACAATCCTCTGCAGCAATATATGATTCAGTTGATGGAAAGAACTGCCAGATGTGTTCCCAAGAAAAGAGAGTAATTGTCGGGCTTTTTGTGCGGTTACTACTTTAAAACTTTTTTGTTGCCGTATTTCAGTGCGATGAATGCTAAACAAAATAATTAGAATCACGGATTGACCAGCGTTGCTACAGGATGTAGACAGGCTACGTTTAACGGAACGAGGTGTATTTCGCTTGTGTTAAGGAATTACATTATTCTATGTGATATATTTCGCACGCCAGACTCCTATGGGCTCTTGATATCGCGCTACATTCTACGCGATACTTTTCTTGGTTCGTTCAATAATAAAAAAAATTGTTTCAAAAAATTCACGCAAAAAGCAAACTGTTTAACACTGGCGAAAACGTGGTTTACGGTTGTTTGCGTTATCAGCATCAAGCTCACGCCTGTTCAAGATTGCGCTGACTTGAAACGTCGCTCAAAAGTCGATCTTATGGAGAAGAAGAACAAGAATAGAAGTAAAAATCCGTTTCAATATGGATTATACAAAGTTGCGACTGGTGGACTAATTTGCTGCGGAAAACAATAGGGTTACATCTTTCATCAGAAAATACGTTTGCACTGAACACATCTCGACTTTGTGTTTCATACCAGAGACGAGTTATCTGTCAGGTAAATTGGTAACTCGTCGAAATTTGAATAGGGATTTGAAGATGGACATTAGAGGATTTCGAGTAAGAAAAAAAACTGGCGAGATCTTCAGTTATTCATTTGTACATGTATGAGTACCTAGCAGCAAAGGGAAAACTACTTACCGGTAGTAACGCTTTAAAGAAAATGTTCCCTTACTGGCAAGAGTTTTTTTTTTTACTGTAAATGACACGGAGGTACGATTACCAGCGAAGCATCTATGTTTCTTCTTATGACAAAAAAAAAAAAAAACGGTAGAGATCGCGTCGCGAACAAGTGCGAAGCAAAGATTGTTGAAAGAATAAGCTTTGATAAAATCCGGAACGTTAATTGAACATTCTTCAGGAACATCTCCAAGACTTGAAGAAACAAAAAACCGTCAATTTCAAGAAACTTCAAAAGCGCAGAAAAGAATCTTGCACGAAATAAATGTCATCCGGGAGATAAACAAGGGAACGTAAACAAGACGAAAAGAATCCATGTATATAGGGGTATATAGTTCAATAGTTCAATAGCGTACAACGTTATCGGAAAGTCTTACCTTCATACCACAGAGGTCCTAATTCTTTAAATTTAACAGCCTATATCATTGTTGTTTGTCAATGGGCTTTCTGAGGAATGCTCCTTTGCTGAAACGATGCTCGTCGTCGTCGTTATTTCCACACGATAAGAAGTACATATCCTATGTTGCAATTACAACAGAAGAAAAATAGAAGAAGCATTAATAATTTATAATAGAAGCATATGCAAACTATTGTAACTACAAAGGCTATATGGACTAAATAATTAAATTATTATGAAAAAGCAATCTATTGACAAGAACGTTCTACTTTCCAAGAAATTCTTGTTTCTTGTTTTTCTAACTGACTGTGTATGGAGATTTTTTATGAAATGTGTCGACGTTTCTAGCATCTATCCGGTAAGTGTTGAACATTTGTAAGCTCGGGGTCTGCAGTCCCGTAGACTGTGAGATTGTACGTTACATTACATGCCCAACGTATTTTACACCTCGACATCGTAAATTAAGTTCTTTAAAAGTTGAAGAGACACTGTGGTACAAATTTAACATTATTATAAAAACCAAACCAGCTATAAAATTGGATATTCAAGATTACGTCCGGTACTCAACAGTAATGTCTAAACACAGCAGCTTAAATACAAAAACGGATGCTCTTTTGAATGCAAAATGTGATTTGAATTTTAAGGAATTTGAAATAAAATAACTCACTCGAACGATTTATTTGAATCGCACCACTTATTTATCAAGTTTCACCATGTAATGATAATGCTGTAGAAAAACAACATTGACAGAAATACATTTAAGACAGAGTACTTTGGCGTTTCAATCGTGTCTGTGTGTCATTGCTGGTGCGTGATGAAAAGAGAAACACTTTTGAAATCTTACTTTCAAATAAATAAATCATCAGTAAACGGCGCATCAAAAGCACTATTTCATAATGAAAATCAGCATTAATAAGACAGAGTATTCCGTTTCAATTGAATTTGTGCGCCTTGTAGAACCAGAGTTATCACATTTTTGTTTGTTGTGATGGCAGAAATTCAGTCACGCTCGCCAGCGCGTGATGAAAAGCGAAAAACTTTAGGGAAAATGAGGCAAATCTCAATGGCCAGCAGCAAATTGCGGAAATGTTGGGGAAGTAGTTCGTTTGTTGTTCATTGCATTAGGGTTGTTCCTAAAACAAGGAATGCGGAGTGCGGAGTCATCAAAAAAAAAAAAAGGGAAATGGCAAAAATGGGAAAAAGAAGAAATATTAAAAACAGACGAAATAAAAATGATGTAAATACAAACGGGTACAAAAATACCATATAAAATACAAATAAAATATAAAAATAAAGAGGAAATTGAATATTTTACTGTGACAAGAACCCAAATAATTGGAATAAGAAATAAATGAAAATAAATAAAAACGAGAACATTTTGTGAAACGTAATGAGTCCAAGGTTTCTGTGGGTTATTCTTTTTTCCAGAGTTTTAATTATTTATTTTATTTCTGATGTTTGCATGGTCACAACCTGCGTTCGTAGCGATATCTCTGCAGAGTGTAGGTAAATGTCGAGGGTTGAGGGTAAAAAACGAGGGTGGGGATGATGGTCAAGGGTGAGGGTGAGGGTGAGGGTGAGGGTGGGGTAGAAAGTGTAAAAATTTAAATAAAATATGTATAATAAAAACAAAAAATAAATTCCGATACCGTGAAACCAGTGAAACATTTTTTGAGGCACCAAAAGAAAATAAAAGAAAAAGAAGGGAGTTTCTCAATTCCCCCCTGTTCTCTCTTAATGAACTCAGCGCAGCAACGATTCAATTTGAGAAGAACTCTACTATTTTCCCACGTCGAGATAAAGCCTCAAGCGTGTAGTATGTCCACAGCATCTTCACGATGATAAAACCTGAAAGAGGAAACATCACGTGTGCCAAAATTAGGAGGAACTGTGCCATTAGAAAAAAACCGGACAGGGGTGACAATTCCCCTAAAAAAATTCCTGCAAGGGAAACTTGTCTAAAATAAATCCCGCAAGCGGTGGTACCTAAAAACGTTTTCATGCAGCAGGAAAAACAAAATCAATCAGACAACTGGGCTTCAAAAAAAAATTCATGCAGTAAAAAATTTTCACCCCCCCCCTACCCACCACCCCTTCGGTTCTTTTTTCTAATGGTCCGTCCCTAAGATAAAACCACAAGCGAGCAGCATGTCGTCAGCAGATTAAACTCAAAAGTGAAATAACAAAAAAAGGAAAGGAAAAAATAGACCGTAATGTTGTTCATTTGGAGATCCACATTACATTCAACGATTAGAAAGTCCTATAGAACCAATACCTGATCTAGGAGTACAAACTCATCAGTGTAAAAGAAAACTAAGCATCCAACAAAACAAATAGGAATTTTTGTGCCTTTCAACAAATCAACCTTCGAACTGAATACGCTGTCGCCTGTTGGACGTGGAAAAAAACAGTGAGGAAATTAAAGACTTACGCGTTACGCCGATTAGTAACACCTCAAATTAAAGATTGAAGGAAAAATTAATTAAATAATAATAATAATAAAATTTTTTAAGAATATCAAACCAACACCATTTACAAGGATAAATACTATTAAAAAGAAAATGTAAAAACTACTGGAACAAATTCTTAATCAAAATCATTATTTGGCAAATGCTTCTCCAATAACAATAATAATTTCCTTTTTTTTCAAAAGCAAAATCTATTAGAGTCAACATTTTTCCGAAAGGTTCTCTAATTCGCATAAAATACAGGCAGCAATGTCACATCAAAGAAAACATATAAATATAAAAACTGGATAATCCTATGGGCTGAAACCTATTTACAATTGTTTTTAAACACGTAAAATGTCCCTTTAAAAAAAAAGTCAATAAATAGCGCCCTCAGTGTTCTCAATTTCTATATCAATATTACGGAAGTCCCATGATTTCCGTACAGTGGATCTAGTTCCTCTGAGACAGATAATAATAATAATAATAATAATAATAATAATAATAATAATAATAATAAAAGGAATAAAATGATGCACTTTAACAGAAATAACGAAATGGCGTCCCGGAATGTTCTATGTTTCAGGTTTTATCATCGTGAAGATGCTGTCGACATACTGCACGCTTGCAGTTTTATCTTGACGTGGGAAATACATGCTGCGCTGAGTTCATTAAGAGAGAACAGGGAGGAATTGAGAAACTTCCTTCTTCTTCTTTTACTTTCTTTTGGTGCCTCAAAAAATGTTTCTCTGGTTCCACCTTCTACCCTCACTCTCACCCTCACCCTTGACCCTCATTCCCCACCCTCGACCTTCACACTCGACCCACACCCTCACCTTTTACCCGCGACCCTCGACATTTAGCTACACTCCTCTCTGCGCAATACATGACATGATATTCTTGTAAGCAAAATGTAGCTGAACTAATCAGAAGTAGAGGTTCTCATGATGTTTATCTCATGCACGGAGATAAAATGGCGCACTATTATTAGCACATAATAATTCATAAGGCACTTGGCGATTTATTTTGAAACATCACAGCATCTCATTTCAACATCCTTTGCTAAGGCTACATTCATTATGTATAGTACAGGGGGGGGGGGGCGCAGAGGATTTTTTTTAGACAGTGCAATATTTTCAGGTCCCCCATTAATCACAACAGATTTTTACAAATCCCCCCACTTGATCAGAAGGAAAAACATACCCCCCCTCCCCTCCA
>JAEMWC010000553.1:460000-465000 GCA_016490735.1 Pachyseris speciosa | reverse complement strand
TTTAATATAACTTCTTTTTCCCATATTTTCTTTTTCATGACTCCGCACTCCGCACTCCGCGTTTTACGAACAACCATTGCATTAGTATGAAAAAAAAAGTCCATCGTCTGTTCACTTGCAAGACTCCATTTTCTTTTGTGATACATTTAAAATTAATTTTCATTTGGTTTCCCTCTTGTCCTCCAGTGCTTTGAACATTTCACTAGCCAAAATAACTAGTGAAGTGCAAAATCCATTAGCCAAAATGGAAGTTTTACCAATCTGTGGCTAGTTAGCTACTGTTAGTCTTGAGCCCTGATCATCGCCTGTGCAAAAGTAAGCCCTGCCTGGGCCGGCCTGGGCTGGCAGCCTTTGCCTGGCCCTGCCTTTACTTGGCCAGCTGATACGACTTGTCAAAAGAGCTTTCACTGGCCTCAGCTGGCCCTGACCAACCTTAGTCAGTATATGCTGGATTTTCAACTAAGGGGGAAGCCTGTTCCAGGTGTTCAGATTGTGGTGATCAGCAAAGCTGGTTATTGTAATAACGAAAGATGTTGCAGCAAGTGGGAAAGACGAAGAAAGACTGATGAGAGGGGGTCTCATGCAATTTTTTTTTATCCTTATTAGTAACTAGGAACTGTAAAATTCTTGACGTGAAGAAACCGAGACCATCTCTCAATGATGTTTATGCAAATTTTTCATGTGAACAGTCGCGGCTGCTGTCAAGCGACCACGTTCAAGTTTCCCCGGTTTCTTGCCGATTGCTAACGAAAAGCCTCAATCTTGCGGTTTAGTTGCCTTACATTGATTTTGGAGTTTTATTAAAAAGAATTCAGCTTTTTCCAAACGGATGTGTCAAACAATGTGTGGATGGAAGATTTAATTAATTTTTTGACTGATTTGGATTGCGTTTTACATGTTGTTCCAGTTTCAAAGAGACTGTATGCAAGAGCTAAAGGGAAATCGGTTTTGTTCTCTTTTATTGTTTGAAGTGGGACCGCCTGCTTCTAAGTTAATCGTTTCCTTGAAATCTGTTTTTGAGATCCTTGAAAAATTATTCGAGCGTCTCGCAACTCAATACTCAAAACTTGAGCCTCGAACCTCAATACTCGGTTCTCGATAACTTCGAGGATCGAGGATTGAGTTTCGAGTCGAGACTGTCAACTTACTTTTGAGCGGTACTGTATTTTCTACATGGTGTGTTTTCGTCTTTTGTGTCCATCAGGTAAATGGTAATATTCTGAGAGCAAAGAGTTTCCAACAGCGAAAGCATGCACATAATTATGCCATGTGTAAAACATCTGCTGGAGAAGCATTTGATGTCTGAATTCAACCTCAAGTTTCCCTTCGAAAGTGTTAACTACTGAATGCTTGATTTGTTCAGATTGAAATTTTTTCAGCTTAACCAAGTCTTCATAAAACGTTGACAGGGTGCCTTTGTTTCTTCCCTTTCAGGCAAGGTTGGTAGAAAATACACATATAAGCTTACTTAGGATTAGCTAGGCAAGCCATTAGGTATACAAAAAATAAATATACTTTACTGCACTGCTTAAAAGATTCCACGTGATAAAAGAGTGTTGAGGACGGTCGCTTAAAATACTTTAAAGAAAAGAAATAAAGTGGTTTTGTAGATATCAGAGCATTTATTTGCACTGCAACCTTTTGTGCAGCTCACATAAAACACTTACTAAATATTTTCGATTCGTAGCGCTTCGAGCAAATAAAAGTTCATCACTGCTTCCACTGACAAACAAGAAACTTACACAGTTTGTTGGCTGATCCTGTTGTAAACGGTTGCTCCTTCAAAAGTTCCTCCATACACCATTTTATTTGATTTCCAAACACGCAAGTTTGATGAAGTGACAGAGTGAAGTGATTTTTGTTCATTTTCGGATTTGACTGTTCCAGTAGTTTTTCTTTCACTTGAACCACTTTAAGTTGATAAAACCACACAAAAACGTTTCCTTTCGCCTCTGCGTACTTATATCAAAAGTGTGTATCTTCAGGAAACCTCTTGTTTTCCCAATTGATCGAGATCGCACTTCAGTCCGCCATGTTGAATTTGAACAAGCTAGTTCCCAGGAGGGCCGTGAGGTCATGAACTCATGCGCAACATTTCCAACATTGACAAAGAAGGAATTTAAAGAGTTTGCCTTTGATGTGTCGTCTGAATGAATAACTTTAGAACTATCTTTAATTGGACCGATATTTGCAGTTATTCGCTTTCCCTCAAAGGATCTTACTGTCTTCCAAAAATCTTTAGCAGAGGTTGTCTCGTTAAATTTTGATAGCCAGTATTTTGATTCCGCTGATCTAAGAAGTTTGATACAGTGATTTCTTGCCTTCTTATAATCTATCCAGGCTTGTGAGCCTTACGGTGTTTGCTGTGCTTTAAGGAGCAGTTTATGGCGTTTGTTTAGCTCTTTACGTATGGAAGAGTTCATCCAGGGTAGGCTTCCTCTTCTTATCTTTACTCGTCGTTCAGGAGCTGGGTCTTCAAACAGCTTATGTTGAAGACCGTGGGACCCACGCTTTTATCAAGAAATTAATGGCCTTGCCGTTTTTACCTGCTGACGACATCGAACCAGAGTTTACAAGATTGACGAGCGACGCAGCAACCCCCCAGTTGACAGAACTCACAACGTACGTAAATACCACCTGGATAGACGAAAACAGCAACTGGCCACCGTCATCCTGGTCCGCTTTCATGAGATCCATTCGCACGAACAATGACATAGAGAGCTGACACTTGCGACTAAACCGACAAGCCTCCGGCAAATTCTAGTACACCTGCTACATCGAGAGGCGTGTCTGACAGCAATCCAAATCCTGCTGGTCTCAGAGAAAAAACTCAAGAGAATCCAGCGACTAAAATATCGAAACTTACAGGCGAAGATCTTTAGTCTGTGGGAAGAATTCAACATGCGAGACAGCTGTTAAAAGCATGTTCTTATTTAAATGGACCCATCGTATGAAAAGAAGCCATGTAAGCCATGAACGTTGTTAGCATTAAAAACGTTTTGTATGATTGAACGTTGTTAGCATTAGAAAAAGTTTTATATAATTGAACCAGCGTTTTCTTTGATTGGTGATTGATGAGTTCAAAGTGACTGATTAATAGATCGTTCAGTCGGTGTTTAGACAACTATTGATATTGGGAAGGTCACAAAGCTATTTGTCACATCGCTCGTGATTCTACGCGATTTAATAATAAAACAAGTTTGGAGAGTTTTTTTCTGAACACATCTAGTTCCAAATTAACTGTATCGAATCGACTTCCTATTTGCATCGAAACGACTTAGACGTGTATTGAAACGACTGAACTCCGCAACTCGACTTGATTTTATCTTCTGTCGCGTGGGTTTGAACAGATACAGAGGAGGGTTATGGATTTTACGACTACAACACATCAGTTAAGGTGAAGGAAACGAGAGACATAGTTCAAAAGCCACAAAATGTCCCAGACTGTCTAGAGAGAAAGGTTAGATGTTGAACTGGATTGTTTGGATTACAGATATTTCTCAACTGATCATCGCTCGTCAGACGTTCGAACTTTTCATCTCCAATTCTTTATCTTCTTTTTGTATCTTTCCCTCATCGTTCTTTAGTTCTGAAGTGCTAACGCTCTAGAATTTAGAAGATATGATAAGCATATGGTCGTTTGCGTTTGATTTGAAGGACTAGAAGTCAGAATTCCTGAATCGTTTGTTTATCACTGTCGAATTCGAAGGAATCGTTTAATTTCTTTGAATCAGATCTTTCGATTGCAACAAGGTTCTGTCAATGAATTTGAATTATTGACTGATCATTTGAGCATCACTGACATTAATAACAAACTTTGCGTGGAATTTATTCAAAAAATGGCAGTCAGTGGAGATACATTGTAAGAAATTTGTATACCTTTTCCATACAAAGAGTGTTCCCTTGGAGTTCACACACTTTGAACCATTCAATTTTGCACTGGTGACAGCATTCGGTATTTCTTCGAATAATAACCCACCTTAATATTCAACTGTCCAGTAAGTCCCAAATCAACGCTCTATTCCTGTCACACACCTCCTTCTGGAAGACATCTTTCGTCTTCTTCAATTCTTTTAATTTTGCCAAAAGTTCTGTTATTAACTTAAAGGCCCGGCCAAACGGATCCAACATGTTGATGCAACATTGTCCACCATTGTTGAATCCCAACATGTTGCACTCGTTTGGCCACCATGTTGCATGATGTTGGACGAAGTTTGATATCCATCAAACATCGTCTTCAACATCATCCAACATTTCTTTTGTCCCTAGGTGTGAACAACAATGTTGCATTCGTTTGGCCACTGTTTTCAACAATGTTAAACGCGCGCATGCCCACTAAGCTGACTTTGCTGCATCTGTATCATTTTTCATATTTGCTTCGCGCGTTGCCGCGTGATTATTCAAGATACAGTATCACGAACGAGCAAAGTTTTCAATCTCTCGACGAAGGGAGCTCTAACACAAGCGATCTCTCTTCAAAAAGAAAGCGAAAGGGAAAGGGAGTAGCTGAAACTGTAAGACGAGCCAAAGCGAGAAGATTATCTTACGCAGAGGTCGAAATACTTAAGCCTGGTTTTCACCAGCAATGCAAGCAGAACCGCAAGCCGCATGAGTAGCTCATGCTAAGTGAAAACGAACACTACACAAGCGAACGCAAGCATAATATAAGCGCTTGCGCTTATGCTTGCGTCAAGCCCGTTTTCAATGTGAAATAAGCGCTCTTGGGCTTGCGCTTATGCTTGCGCTTGTGCTTGAGTCACTAGTGTCAACCAGGCTTTATGTACAGTTTTCGATCTCGCAGCATTTTCTGGGCTAACAAAGACCAAATGGCACGGGTTTGTTTTCTAAGGAGTCTTGGTAAATTTTGGTCCCAAATCCTTGAGACCGAGTGTTGAATCCAACATGTTGCATTCGTCTGGCCACTTCGTTCAACACTGTGCAACTTGTCCAACAATGTTGGATTCAACAATGTTGGATGATGTTGCACTCGTTTGGCCGGC